>JAOXJP010230186.1:0-10831 GCA_025762735.1 Platanus orientalis
TCTACTCCTCTTCGCATGAGAACTTTGGGTAAATGGTAATTTCACACCTAGAATGTGTATACTACCTTATTCTAACCCAAAATGGACTAAAATACATATAATAAAGGGAGAAACGTGGAGAATTGGAAAAAAATGGGAAATTAGCTCTCTCAAGCTAAGATGATTGAATGTTGAGGAAGTGGTTTGTGCTAGGTAACCAAGAGAAGAGAAGGATTGTAAGTAAATCTATCTTACTATGGGTGATTTGAAGCAAGTTCCTCTTTAATCATTGAAATTGGTAATTGAATCCTTTAGAATCTTTGAAAAATCATTGACTAAACCTTTGAATATGGTTTAATTCTTGACTTAAGCTATTTTGTAAGTGAATCTAGCGTTTTATAGTTGACTTGATGTGATTTCCTCTTTGGATTCCTTTGATTCTTGTGTTTTGGTTATAAAAACTCATTGAAATCTCTGCAAACTATGTGAAATCATTGAATTTAAGTATCTAGTAAGTAAATCTTGTACACTATAGATGATTTTATACTTATTCATCTTTAATTCTTTGGAGTTTGTATTGAAATCCTTTGAAATCTCTAAAATTTTTTGTAGGATTATACTTGTGACCATTGATTTTGGTTTGATTATTGGTTCTACACTTTTTGTGAAAGTCTATTGATCTTAGACATTGTGTAAACTGGTTTCCTTCATGCAATCCTTAGAACATATGAAATATGAATTTTCCCCCATATGAATCTTTGAAAATCTGTGTGAAATGTGAATTCCCCAAGATTTATCCTAATTATTATTAATTTAAAAAGTAATCTTGTCTTGCCTATTGTTTGGAGTACTAGAAGTGATATTAGTTGATCTTTATGATTTGATTTGATGGAAAACCATGTGAATTTTTGAATTTTTGTGGAAACATATGAAACTCATTGATTTTATCGAACTTTATGCTTCCTATGTAATTATGTACAATATATAAACCCTCGAATTCTAATACATGTTTGAATCATTGAACTTACGTGAGATCTTAGTGAATCACAACAACCTCAGACTTATGAATGTGCTAATATTGAATCTAAGTAAACTATATGTATTTGAAATGATCACTATGACACTATGATGTTCATGCTTGTTTTATACATTATGAAAATATCTCAATTATTAAAACTATGTGAATCTTTGAACCTATCGATGTGAATTCTTTTGGACTTTGAACCTTTGACTATTTAGGTCTTGTCATCAGGCTAAGTGCAACCTTTGGACTCTAAACTTTCGGGCCTTGTCACAGGGATAAATGTGGTCGTTAACGATCTAGGTCTTGGCACCGGGCTAAGTGTGTCTACTAACTCTTTGGGCCTTGTCACAGGGTTAAATGTGGTGGTTAACGATCTGGGCCTTGACACCGAACTAGGTGTGTTCTATTGATATGTAGGCCTTAACACCAGGCTAAGTGTGTTCTATTAATATGTGGGCCTTGACACTGGGTTAAATGTGTCCCCTTCCAACTTTTGGATATTAAACTTTGGAACCCTTTGAATATGAAACCTTGTAGACTCTAAACACTTTGAACACCGAACTCAGAATACTTCAAATCTTCAAACTCTGAATATTGGACATCTGAACATTAGAAACTATGTGGATTCTAGACACTTCAAACATCAAAATCTAAACACTCTGAAATCATAGAACTTTGAATACTTAAAGATGAATGAGAGCTATCCGAATTATAGATTTCGACCTCCATATTAGATTATGATTCGGATTTATATCTTTGTATTGGACCTTTGACTTTTGTTTGATATGTGACTATTGTTATTCAACACTAGCATGATTATGATTAATATTTTACCATTGTTTAGTTTCATATCAACCTTTGTACATGCTAATATTCAAATTTATACTTCATTTCAAATTATCTATAGTTTGTTAGATTTCTTACAGGTTGGGAGTAACACAACCGTTTGTTTTTCAAATTGATCATTGATGCAGGTCCCTCCTCTGAGAGACTCGACTCGACACGCTCTATTTTTTTGTTTTTTACGTTCTTTGTTCTGGGTATGTTATTAGACCATCTCTAATGGGTCCCTATTTTGGATTATTAGACATTCACTTCCCTCTTGTTTATTTAGGGTGAGAGGGTACCCTAGTGATGTAGTTATTTGGTATCTTTACTATATCAACTATCTATGGAGATTGTAGTGCTACTTTCATTCTGAGACATTGATATGATATTATTTTGACCTCTTGGTTTGGATTACGCTTATGCAAACTATCGTTCCAAATATGTGTGGTTATTGGATATTGAACACGCTTCCAAAATCTTTTGAAATCTGACTATTGAACTAAATGGACTCATAATATCCTAAGTTAAGAATTAAATGTGAATTTGTGGACACTATATTGGAGTACTTTGTACTTGCTCACCAGCCCATGGTTTGAGCTATATTGACATGTGACCACCGGATATTGGATAAGTAACAAATCCAAATCCATATATGGATCTATATCCGAAACTGGATTTGAGGGCGTTACAGGAGGTCCCTTTCTTCAAGACGTTAATTGTCCCATCTCAATGCAACAAGATTAAGACGATTAAGTCTTCAGGATAAAATCGAGCCACACATTTCTTTGTTTTATACATTTCATGCACTCCCTTAGTACAAATAACACCACTTTCGTACAATGCTCAATGATTGAAAATGACATAATAACATTCCAAAATTCTCTAAGGAAAATAACCCACTAAGCTTTGTTTTTTCTCAAAATATGTATTTCAATATATATGTGTGTGTGTGTTGGATAGGTTTAAAACCATAATTCCTAACGTTTTATAACATTTAAGATCAAATATGTTGGAAATTAAAGCATCATGCCATTAAGGTATTAAAGTATAATATTATATCAATTTCCTAACGATAAGGCATTGACTTATTATATATCTTAATGCTTGCAATACTTCACTCACTTAAACTTTACAAATCATGCAACAATCAAATGTAATAAAATAATATCATTTATGCTTTCTTCAACATATGCAAACATTCTTATAATATAATACTATTTAATTCAATAAGGTTAATGCTTGTAATAAATAAAAAAATATTATTTTGAAATTAAAATACCTACAATTCCCTTCAATTTCAAAATAATAAAAATATAATCTGAATATTTAAGATTTGTGAATAAGATGAATATATACAAAGATTTGAACTTTCACTTGTATTTGAATTTTCATGTATTTAGATATATAGTGAACCACGTCTTGAACTATACATATAAAATATATTAAAATTTAACTATAAATACACAATATTTTAGTGGGGTTTCTCAAGGCTTACACATTATGACCATGTGTACATATCATCTTTATTAGCGCTTTAGAGATGACCCAAGTCTCATAAGAAGTGATCCCACTCTCACATTGATATTGGTAATCTAAGGTATCAATGTAACTTGATCTTCAATCTTAAAGATCTATAAACTCATTAAAAGTCTTATTGACTCAACCTCCACAACATTACAATATGAAATTTTTCACTAAGTTTATATCATAAGAATGTGTAAAATAAACTATTCTTCATCTTGTATTATTTAATTTTTTTTACCAATTATTCAGTGATTTGTTATCTCATTGAACCATTTTGGTTGGGTTCCAGTAACTTGTAATTTTTATGGATCTTAACTACATTCATTTTGATGTTTTAGTTAATATCTCCCTTGTAAGGCCTTGATCAGTCAACTATTCCTTTGGTTGCACAGAACTTAGGGCATCATTCAATCCTAATAATTTGTTACACAACATTATGTTTCAAATAAATATGTTTGGATTTATCATTTCATTCAATTTGAAAATATCATTTTTGGAACACCCTTTGACAACAAAAATCTCATTCTTCAACAAAATAAATCTATCGGATGTCTCATTACATTTAATTTGAAAATATCATTTAGGTACATCTTTTGCCAACAAAATCTCTCTCTCTCTCTCTCTCTCTCTCTCTCTCTCTCTCTCTCTCTCTCTCTCTCTTTGCAAGTCTACTTGGTCTTACTATTGCCACCACACAAAGCGAACCCTCATTACCATCACCAAGGAGGGGCAAGCATCAACTAAATCCATTGCGGATGCTTCCTAAAGAACTTGAAATACTGACCTTTTTCCTTAGAGAGACCATACTATAACCTTCTTATCTAGAGATAATTTACATGAATGTATATGGATTACAAACAACAACAATACCAATTATCTAGTTTTCATATGATTTAGCCACGATTATAATCATAAAAATCTAAACAACTCATCGCAATATAAATATGATATTTAGCAAAATTATAAGAATGCAAAATCAACTAAATAAAAATAAATACATACATGGATGACGTTGTCAAAACTCAATGGGAATAACATACCAACGAATCAGATATTAAAATATTTGTTGGTGTCGGTCACGGTATTCCACTACCCTTAAATTGAATTCATCAGGCTCTCTTTGCGTAGCTGCTTGATTTGGTATACCTCCATAGGATATACCAACAACTTACCTTGTTGATAGTTTTTGAATCAATGCAATATATGTTGTCATGAGCAGTACAATCTTAATACGATTAACATCTTAAATTGTTAAAGAAATTAGGCGATCCATGCAAGCTCGAAGGCATATTATGGAGGTTGCTTTCTTTAAGACATTAATCATCCTCTCTCGATGCAACAAGATTTAGACGATTAAGTTTGTAAGATATAATCGAGCCACACGTTTCTTTATTTCGTACATTGCTTGCATTCCATCTGTACAAATAACATCACTTTCACACAATGCTCAGTGATGGAAAATGATACAATAACATTCCAAAATTCTCTAAGGAACATAACCCACTAAACTTTGCTTTTCTTAAATTATGTATTTCACCATACTTAAAACCATAATTCCTAACGTTCTATAACATTTAAGATAAAATATATTTGTAATCAATGCATCATACCGTTAAGGTATTAAAGTAAGGCATTAACTTATTATATATCTTAATGCTTGTAACACTCATTTAGACTTTACAACGCATGCAATAATCAAATATAATAAAATAATATTATTTATGATTTCTTCAACATATGCATTCGTTCTTACAATATAATACTATTTAATTCAATAAGGTTAATGTTTGCAATAAATAAAAAAGTATTATTTTGAAATTAAAATACTTACACAAACCGCATTGCATCTGTTGATACTGATACAATCGTGGTTATCCAATTTTACTATGCTGTAATTAGAAAGACAACAGTTTCACTTCATCATTTCTTCCTTATGACAGTACTTACTAGCGTCCTGAAAGCCTGATGAAGGTAAGACTTCGTTTTTTCTTTTCAACTCCTTTTTCCCTGGCGAATTTCAAGTTTTTGGGTAGGCAGTTGATACTTCAACCATGCAAAATCCACCTGAATTCATTTTCTGCCACCACCAGCCAGCTGCTGGGGAGGGGAGAGAGAGAGGGAGGAGCTATTAGCCTGAATTTGCTATATTCATAGCAACTCGTAACTCTCAGATGATTATACTTTATTTCAGATGGTGACGAACCCGTAGATGGCCATATGTTCATTAATGGGACCATCCAATTATGCCATTGTGGCTTTCGAATGAGATCATTAATCTAAGCGATCAATTTATATGGTTGGTCCCTTCCAATAGCCATAAGATTGCAACATATAGCTTAGTACAGATCATAAAAGAATAAAGAAACGCGAAAGTGCATTGACCTACTGTTGCCAAAGCCTGAGATCAACCATGGGCCTAAGGCTAAGAAGTGTGGACCACCCAAACTCAGGCCTTACAAGCTCTGACCCAAATCCAGTTTAGAAGTAGACATGTGAGCTTCTTCTGCCAAGGCTTGCCTGGATGACCAAACCCATCTAATAAAGAATTGTCTGTGAAATACATACCTCAGTTGACAGCTTTACCTATGGTACCTCTAGGTTTTTTGAATAAGAAAGTCCAGCCAATTTCAAGGGTCTGTTACGCTCACTACCCCCATCCCAAATACATAATCTAAAGCCAATGGGCCAAAAGGACAACTTTAGACCCCATGGGAACAGCTTAGCCCATCTGCAACCCTAACCCACATGAAAAAAATAATTGAAACCAATTCAACGGCAACTAAAAGGATTGAATTGTAACAAGTCTCAAATATTTAAAGTCAACAGTACAGTACGACTACATGCTTTCAAACTTTCTAATCGTTCTTTCTCTTCATCGTTTTGATTTCTTTCCCAAGAGAAGCAATAAATAATCATGTACAAACCAAACAGCTCATCTGATTTTGCAAGCAATTGCTTCATAGCATAATGCCCAAGAAATTCTTCCTTTATAAGCAAGAGGCTATCCATACAACCATAAATGTTCAAGAGCATCTGAAAACAAATAAAGAAATAATATAATTTATAATTGACTATTCTTTCTCCACCCCCGCCCCCCTTCTCAAGTATATACCAGAACCTCACTCTCGTCTTCCATCTCAGCAGCACTGGCCAGAGCAGGCCTTCAACCTTTCTTGGTTGCTGCAAAATTTCTCACCATGTATGCTGTACAGATGGCCGCTATGTATATCAAACGAACAAAAACCATTCTTCCTTTCTTCTTTGAAGGACCACAAGTGTTTTGAGTCTTCCAACGCTAAAGACATTCCATGCTCATCAATATGTGCAACCTCCACCTACAGCTATTTCACTCTTTGATGGACCAATGCAAGCACTGTCCATCTTCTGAAAATCTATACAGCACATATTCAAGTTACTTGGACCGAATAGATAACCTGATCTGGAGTCTTGTGATTCCTGGTGTACCTTGCACATGGTTGTCAAGAAAACCTGTTTGATCGAGATGTTTCTGACCAATGGGGATGCGGGTTCCCATATGACTTCCTCACCCCCCGCCACTGCCGCCTGCCGCCGCTACCCTCGAATGGATAGCTGTGAACATCTGCAGATGTTCTTGACATGCTGCTTCCATTGCCTTTCTTTTGAGGATTCCTCATCTCCTCTTCAAGATCATAGTGTGACCGCTGCAAAAGAGAAGATTAATCAAAACAAGGCTGAAATCAGCCCATACAAAGAAACAATACAAAGGGATGATAGCAGTTAGTGTGAAAGCATGTAGAAAGAAACAAAACAAAGGTATGATTATAGAAGCATGTATATGGATGGCTTCTATTAAGTTTAATGGCTCATTATACAAGAATACGAATGCAGTAAAAACTGAAAGGGGCTAGCGAAGACAGGTAATTAACATAGGGCAATAGAGAATTTAACAAAAGTATGTTGAATGCATAAAGCCTCTTGAGAACTGCAGTAAAGTCACAAACATAATACGTGTTTACACAAGTTGCAAACCTTGGTGGGGTCTGAAAGTACAGCATATGCCTCTCCAATCATTTTGAAGAGCCTGTCAGCATCCTTGTGAACCTCTTCAGCAATTTCCTTCCACAGTCCATCATCTCCATTTTCATTTCTTGCCAGTAATTGACCGGCCTACACCAACAAAATTTGTTAAGAGGTAACAAATCTCAATGTCAATAAGTGAAATTAAACATAAGATATGAAAGCCTTAGGACCTTGTCTGGATGATGTCGGAGTGCTGCTTTGCGGTAGGCTTTCTTGATATCCGATGCCGTACTAGTTGCTTCAATTCCTCTGAATTGAAATTTGACATTAGCAAATGATTTTAGAAGCTAGAATAAGGTATTCTTTGGAAAGCAACAATAAACACGGGGGGGGGGGGGGGGGGGAAAAATAAAACAAAAGAAAGAATTAAAAATGCATTTTCTCTGAATGACAAAAGTTGATAGAACAGAAGTACAACAGACCAAACTCACAATAGCATTCATTCTAATGGTTGGGGCCCTAGCCCAGATAATCAACCCTCTTCTGCCCACAAAAAGACATTATCCATATTCTTTCCTCTCCCTTCATCAGGGTCTTAAAGGTCATTGGATTTGATTTTGGGATTATTTGATTATTCATAGTGAAGTGATACCTCAGCTTGCTCTAGGATTTCCAAGGCTTTATTCTCCTTCCACCCCCCCCCCCCCCAGCAGATCTCATGAGATTTAGCAATCCATAAGGTCACTTCTTTACTAGAATGCTATGGGGAGCCTTTCACATTTCTATGAAGAGTTTTCTCTTCAAAATCTATGTTTGACACTGTGCAATAAGAATAGAGGTAACATAACATTTCCCCACAAAATATCATTGAACCCCCTGATGTGGGAGCATACCATGTCAAGAAGAAGAAGCTAGAAGACCATGGCTAGTCCTCTTTGTCAAGTCTAGTAGAGTAGTTTATTTTTATATTATTTTATTATTTTTGAAGTGTTAATTAGTTGTAATTTAGTAATAAATCCAATAGTGTGTAATGGTTAGTTTAGTTTTTTTGAGTTTTTAGTTGTAATCCCGTTTTTCACTTTGGACAATTTTTCTACGGCCAAAACTTGACTTTTTGACTTGATTTTGGTGTCAATAGAAAGGTTATTCAGTTACTTTTCTAATGAGACCAAAATTGTGCAAGTCCGAGGTGATGTGGGAAAGTTATGACCAAATTACTAAGGGGATGTCAGAAAAAACAGAAATAGTGTTTCTCTAGAAAGTCTTAAATTATAGTAATTTACAATTTTAGGAAAATTTTATGTTTTGGAAGTATAGGAATTAGAAAAACTTGTACAGCAAGTTATTAATGTTTTTAGCCAATTTAGGAGTTTAGAAAGTGTGTTTTAGGAAGTTCTAATTTTTTATTTTATTTTTGTTGAATAACGAGATTGATATTAAGAAAAAAAGAAGAAAGGATACATGGGGCCCAACGTACACAGCAGGACCCATAAAAGAAATGAAGAGAACTAGCCCAAAGGAGTCCATTTGGAAGACTCTCCCGAATCTGATATAGATATTACAATACCAACTCCTCTTCCAAGCTTCTTACAAAAAAGGATTCTTTTTCGACCCCCCTCTTTGCTAGCTTGTCCGCTCCCTCATTAGCCTCTCTAGGAATCCACTTGGCCACTTGAATGAGATATTCAGAGAAGAAACCAGAAAAATTGCTTCCTCGAATAGATGGGATAGTCTCTAGGGGCCACCACTACCATTCCTCATCCATCCAATTATGACTGCCAATCACCTTCTACCTCAAAGTTATATGATGCTACTCCTTTGGAATGTATTAGCCTCAGCCCAAAGAGTAATGTCTTTAATTCAGCAAAAAAAGAATTCCCCTATCCCAAAGGACCCGAATAAGCTACTATGCAATGACCTGTAGCATCATATATTAGTCACCCCATACCTGAAGGGCTCGGATTTCCAATTGAACTGTCGTCAAAGTTCAGCTTCAAAGCATTACCGAGTGGGGGACACCAATCATGTATCACTTGTTGTGCATGAGGAGCAGATTCTATGACAATAGGTAGATTTCGAATGAAGTTGCCGACTGTCACTCCTTTGAAGCACGGTTCCTCCATCGCCCAGTGAGCCAACCGAATGGAAATACATTCACCCAATTGGTATGAGGTTTTCCTTTTATCAACCAAAATCTGCCGATTCGTTTCTTCCTAGATAGACCAAACAATGACTATAGGCAAATATCTCCAAATCAACTTACCCCTTTTAGGTAACCGGGCCACAGACCATTGATTTAAGAAGCTCATCATCTCCTTAGGGAAAACAAAGGATATCCCAAACATTTTTTATGAAATACCACCAAATTTCCAGCACATAGGGGCAATGAATAAAAATGTGATTCACAGATTCACCATCACAGTTGCATAGGGGACAGATATAAGGGAGAAGACACCAACCCTTACACCTACGTTGTAAAATGTTGTATGTATTAACACATTTGTGTGACACCTCCCAGCACATAGCTTTATACCAAGATGGACCATGTGATTTCCAAATGAGTTTTGATGGGAAAGGTGAAGAAGGTATCGAGAGATTAGAGTTAAGAGAACGATTTACAAGTATAGACCAAAATGATGAGGGAAAAAAATGACAACTAGAAGATGGGAGCCAAACTCGAGTATCCACGGACGTAGGGTCAATGAATACATCTACAAGGAAACAAACTAACAAGGACATCTTCTCAATTTCAAAATCTCTAACTCCTCTAAGCAATCCAAAGTCTCATGCTATATTCGACATTGGAGATGATGAAGACTAGAAGTAGGAGAGTGGTAAACCTTTCTTGAAAGAGATAGAGTAACTTCTTTGAAACTTTGATACTAGAGCTTCCTCACCCCACCAATTATCCTCCCAGAATTTAATTTTATCCCCTCTACCAACATCATCCTTGGTAAAGGGAATAAAACTTGGGTAGATTCTAGTAATGTTCTTCCACGAACATGTAGATAGTACCCTACCTCTTGATTTGGCATTCCATCCATTGACATTCATCCCATAATTAGGAATAATGGTCAAATGCCACATGCTACCATTCTCAATTAGGAATCTCTATAACCATTTTGCAAGTAATGTGTCATTCTGAATTGTTAGATTACCCAATCCTAGTCCACCTTTATCCACTGGCCCACACACCTTCTCCCAATTTAGTAAGTGGTCCCTTCTATTCTCCCTAGGTTCCCATAGGAGCTCTCTTTACATTTTCTCAATGGCCTTGATCACTTTGCTAAGGGCCTTGAAGATAGACATGTAATAGGTAGACAGGTCTGAGAGGGTGGATTTTATCAAAGCAATGCGACCATCAAGTGATAAGTAGTTACTTTCCCATGTTCTTAGTCTCTTTGTCATCTTCTCCAACACAGGTTGTCAAAAGGAAAGGGCCCTTTGATTGCCTCCCAAAGAAAGTCTAAGGTA
>JAOXJP010230187.1:0-10830 GCA_025762735.1 Platanus orientalis
ACACTAGCTATCGCTCCATCATACATATCCTTAACTATGTCAATATATCTACTTAGGACCCCTTTTTTATCCAAAACCCACTAAATGATCTCCCTTGGTACTCTATCGTATGTTTTTTCTAGGTCAATAAAGACCGTGTGAAGATCTTTCTATACTTTCCATCAATTGCCGAAGCAGGAAAATAGCTTCAGTTGTTGATCTACTAGACATAAATCCAATTGATTTTTAGATACTCTAGTTTCACGTCTTAGTCGATGTTCAATCATTCTCTCCCATAGTTTCATTGTATGACTCATAAGCTTGATTCCACGATAATTGGTACAATTTTGAATATCCCCTTTGTTCTTGTATATAGGGACCACAATACTTTTCCACTACTCATTTGACATTTTTTTAATTCTACTGATCTTGTTAAAAAGTTTAATTAACCATGATAAACCATCATCTCCCATACATTTCCAAATCTCAATTGGGCTACTGTCTGGTCCTAATGCCTTTCCTTTCTTCATTCTCTTCAAAGCCTCTTTAACTTCCGTCACTGTAATCCTACAAAGATATCTATGATATCTGATCTCCTCTACTCTACCGATTCCTAAACCGACATTCCCTACATGATCATCATTTAATAATTTTTGAAAATAGCTCCTCCACCTTTTTTTAATCTCTCTGTATTTTACTAAGACTCTTTGATCCTCACTTTTAATGCATCTAACATGGTCGATGTCTCTACATTTCCTATCCCCTATTATCGCAAGTTTATATACACCCATTTCACCTTCTAGTACCTAACTTATGATAAAGGTCAGCATATGCCCTGAATTTTGCATGGCTTACAGCTTTCCTAGTTTCTTTTTTAACCTTTTTATATCTTTCTAGGTCTTCTATATTTTTGGTCTTCTATCAATTCTTATAACATCTTTTATCTTTAATGGTTTTTTGGACTTCATCATTTCACTACCAATTTTCTTTAGATGGTTGCACTTTCCCTCTAGATTCTTCAAGAACTTTTTTTGCTACTTTTTTAATGCAGCCAGCCATTTCATTCCACATGACATTTATATCTTCTTCTAAATTTCATTTCCCCTCGTTTTTCAATTTGTCTCTAAATTTTGCTAATTTTTCATTTTTTAGGTTCCACCATCTAATTCTTGTGTAATTAATTTCTCGTTTCTTTCTTTTCCATCTTTTAGTTCGAACATCTAACACCATTAGCCTATATTGAGTGGTTAAACTCTCCCGTGAAAGAACCTTACACTCCTTACGTATTGACTTTTCTAGCCTCCTAGTTAGAAAAAAGTCTACCTGACTTCTATTTGACCTACTTTTGGAAGTCACCAAATGTTCCTCTCTTTATAAAGTATGTGTTTACTATAGCAAGATCATATGTCATTACAAATTCTAAGATTATTTCTCCATCTGCATTTCTTTCTTCAAATCCGTATCTTCCATGTACTCTCTCATATCCACCACTAGTTTTTCCTATGTGTCCATTTAACTCACCTCATTAAATATTCTCTTAGACTTAGGAATTCCCTGAACTAATCCATCCATGTTTTCCCAAAATTGTTTTTCAGTAGTTTCATCTAGTCCTATATGTGGTGCATAAGCATTAATTATGTTGATTATCTCTTTTTTTAAGACAAGTTTAATTACTATAATCCTATCACCTATTCTCTTAATATCTACAACTTCCTCTAGATCTTTATCTACTATTATTCCTACCCCATTTTTGTTATTAGCTTATTCTGTGTACCAAAGTTTTAAACCATCAATATCTTTAGCCTTTTTCCCTTTCCATTTAGTCTCTTGTAGATAAGCAAAATTAATTCTTCTTCTTTCCATAGTGTCCACTAACTCTATACCTTTACTTGTTAAGGTTCCTATGTTGTAAGTTGTTAAACGAATCCTACTCTCTTGGACTAACTTCTTTACCCACACTTGTCCATGGTGTGAGAACCCTTGCATATTTATCATTGCATTCGGGTGCGGATGTAACGCTCCTTGCTAATTTTTCACCACATCCAGGAAATGAGGTGCTCCTTGTCAATTTTTTTTTTTGGATGAATTAAAACTTTCATTAAACTTCAGAAGTAAGATTGTTGATCCTTATTACCTCAAGATTGAAATGGGGTGGTTGTTGCAATAGGGTTCTTTGCATGTGTTGTGCTAGAACAGCATAGCGGAACAAGCAATGGATCAGATTCAAGTATGCAATGCACGAAAAAAAAAATGAGAAAACAATAAATGACAAAGAACAATCACAAGAGACAATATTTAATGTGGTTCGGCAAATCTACCTACTTCTACGGGCGAAGATAATCAATAACTTCACTAATATGGAGAATAAAGAAGAGTACAAAATGTACAACGGGAACTCCCAACACCAAATACGTTCTTACCTCCTACCAAAGTCTCTCTTCCCATAGTCGCAATCTTCCGCAACCTCCAAAACCTATAAGATGTCTCTTTATAGAGGCCTAGAAACCATAGTTTCTAAACTAGGATAAAACCCCTAAAATAACCCTATGTCTGGTTCCGTACCAATTCAAGACACCGCTCAACAAATCTCCACCTTAGCTTAAATTCCACCAAACCAAAAACTAAACGAAATTCCTTGATTATCTTTTCCACTAAACCCCAAAGGATATGTAATCAATTCTCTTTCAAAACTGCTCCATCTTGAATGGTGTTCTTGAGCAGTCAAAACCATTATGTCCGTTGAACCTCGAACCTTGTAGCCGTCATCGCAAAATCCCCAAAAAGAATCCCTAATCCACAACTCTAACTTTCAACTTTGATACCAATTTGTTGTACCAGAATAATACAACGGAACAAACGACGGATCGGATTCAAGTATGCAATGCACTTCAAGTATGCAATGCACGAAAACAAAACGAGAAAACAATAAACGGCAAAAAAAACACAAAAAACAATATTTAATGTGATTTGGCAAATCTGTCTATATCCACGGGTGAAGACGACCAATAACTTCATTAATATAAAGAATAAGGAAGAGTACAAAATGTGCAACGGGAATTCCCAACACCAAATATGTTCTTGCCTTTCACCAAAGTCTCTCTTCCCATAGCCGCAGTCTTCCGCAGCCTCCAAAACCTACAAGGCGTCTCTTTATAGAAGCTTAAAAACCCTAGTTTCTAAAATAGGATAAAAACCCCAAAATAACCTTACGTCTGGTTCCATACCAATTCAAGACACAACTCAACAGCCTGTTTTTGAGATGGATCTTGGTATCCAAAAATAGACCAGTAATCTGTAGGTTATGGCTTAATGGTTATATTAAAGCTTACGGTAGAAGATGACGGTTGTTGCGTAAACAACACTGACGATGCGTAGGAATGATCTTTCTCTGCGGGTTCCGTCCGCCCTCTTGCTATCAAA
The DNA here is from genome assembly GCA_025762735.1 of Platanus orientalis. NCBI lineage: Eukaryota > Viridiplantae > Streptophyta > Magnoliopsida > Proteales > Platanaceae > Platanus > Platanus orientalis. Next base: position 3,400 of record JAOXJP010230187.1, read on the forward strand.
AATTGATTCCCAAGCTTTGTGGTTTTCCAGTGCTGCCTCTGAAGAGAAGATTGCTATTGGCAATACTCTTTATGCCGCTTCGGCTCATGTTGAAGCCTTTGAACGTCATAGCTTTAATGTCATAGGCCTCAGCTGCTTTGTCTTGGGAACCTATGATATACTATAGGTTGCCATGGATCTAGTGAGAACGTGGAAAACCAAGGGAGCGAGGCTTCTCGATGAAGATGACACTTTAGCTCATTTATTTTTTAAAATTTTCAATCCATGCATAGGGGTATAAAAGGAAACCAAAAATGTTGATGACTGATAACTAGCTCTCTTTTTTTTTTTTCTTTTTTTTTTTAAAAAAAAAAAAAACCTTTTTGTCCATTATATAACTGGTTTTTCAAATATTTTAAAATTACATACCAATTTTTTTTTTTTTTTTCAAATATTTTAAAATACTTGACTATCTGACAAATTCCCCAACTTCATAGATGATTCGGCAAAAATCCAAAAAATATGAGTCATTCGAGTGATTGACTTACTTAAGAATCAATATTCTTATTACTAGGTGAAGCTTTATAACCTTCCTCATAGTTAGCGTACCTGGTCCGTTGGACTATATAATCTTTGCAACGAAATGCATTCAAAGTTTTTATAAAAGCTACTCCACGGGCCTAGTCACTGGCTTTTATACAAACGTCGGTTTCAAAGAGCTTTATTGACTTTGGAGAGATCAAATGGATAATAAATTTTATTATGGGTTGGTCTCACTTAATAAATCAGTTAGCTCAAAAGTAAGCTTAATTGATGATCCTAACTCTATATTTACTTACTGTATTCATTTTAAAAGCTCCAAAGACAAATTCGATTAGAGCTTAAAAAGATCCGAAATATAATGCATATCGTATCCTTGAATATCAGCATTTTGTTGTTGTTGTCTATTCATAAATATTGTTCGACTATGCTGATTTTGGTACATACAACCAATCTATTAGGTAAGACTGATTCAGTTATATTTTGCTTCTCGTCTAGAATCAAATTTTGCACTGACCATAATTAGTTATGCTTGGGTGTTTCTGCAATTAACTAAGGGGAAATTTATAAGTTGAGATTATATCATCCTCGTAACCCTTTTTACAGTCAATTCATAAGATTCGTTTTCTTGTGTGTCTAGATGTGCTGTCGTAGGAATGCAATATATTAACGTAACACAGAATAATTCTTCGGTGGTATGCTGAGCTCTGTCTACTCTTTGTCATTGTAAGCCACTAATACAGGTTACTTGGAGCAGTTCCAACTACTTTATATGATTGTAGGTGCTTGACTAACCCCACCCCACTATCCAATTTATCTGATCAATATTTGGACATCAGATTATGAACTGGATCATTAGATAGGGTCCATCTAGGCCCAAGCTCAGTCTGACAGAGCTCTCACTATGAATTGAAGCCCAATCGGATGTTTGGGCCATGTTTGGGCCTACCCTGGCTCTTGCCCTTGTGTTTCCCATTATGTAGATACAGATAGTTTTTGTAATAATATAGAGGTTAAAAAAAAAAAAAAATGTTTTAGACAATATACTAATAAGCGTTGGGGCAGCCTAAGACCGGACGAGGTCCATATAATAAAGTTGGGCTGCCCTTATGACTTCTTTTTCAAGTTTTTTTCAAGCCCAAGCCCACAATATAAAATTTTGGGCCTGCCTCAAGCCTATGAAGACCCGGCCAGACCCAAGCCATGAAAATCCATACCTTTGGAGTCCCTCATAGGAGTGGCTAGCTTCCCTGCTGGCCATGTGATGTGCCACCTTGTTGCAACTCCTTGGAACTTATGATCTTACAATTGTGGATCTTAGGAGGATGCGGCAATCCTGAATAAAACCACATCCGTCGGATTGCTTGCCCATCTAGCAGCTGTGATGCAAGACAACGCCAACATTGACTTACAAGGGAAATCAATATGAAGACGAGTGTTAAGTTCAGTAGTACCAGAAAGTGTTGGTCATTTGAGAATTGAATTACAAGTAACTGAAACACAGCCTCATATAAAAACCATTAAACAAATAATATATATAGAAGCGAGATGTAATAACTAGCAGGAGATAACATTTTTATATTCAATAGATAAATACTTTACAGATCGAGCACCTGATTCCCCCTTCCCCACTCCCCTCTTCCAAAAACAAAACAAAATAAAAATAATGATCAAGACCCTTAGAAAAGGGTACACTCACTTACACTTTTAAGGGTATGTTATCAACAAAAAAAATTAAACTCCATATTTCAATTAAACATATGAAATTGGTATACTATCAAAAATAAAGAAAGAAAGAAAAAGTTTCAAATGGAGTAACTCCATAAAGATACATCAACATCGCTTTCCCCTTCATCCCAGTTGAATCTACTAGGCGGAGAGAGTAGCAACCCTTCAGCCATGTTGGTTAGTAAACTAGGCATTTCAAACTCATCCAAACAAAACATCATCTCTGGCGACATCTTCACATCCTCCTCTCTTCTCTGATCACAAAACATTTCATCACACCTGGGCCGGAACGACTCTGCAGCCTCTGAAGCAGCCTTCTGTATATCCTTAACATCTGCAGATACTGGCACAGGCAAGCGCCAAGCCGAATCAGCAAAGTTGAGACAAGCAGACCGCCCCCTAAGTGCCAAGGCAGCAACGTCATGAGCCCGTGCCGCCATCTCTGCAGTTGGGAACGTCCCCAGCCATATCCGTGTCTTCTTGTTCGGCTCCCTCAACTCGCACACCCACTTATTGGCGTTCCTCTGTCTCACACCCCTATATACTGGGTGCCGGGTCTCTTGGAACTTCTTCCTACCGGCACGGCGTTTGGGGCGGCGGGAAGCCAGTAAGAACTCTTCGTCGGAGACTGTGGCTCGGCCGGTGTTGGCAGCTGAAATAGAAGGTTTCTCCGGCCGGTTGAGTGACAGAGAATTTGAACCAAATAGGTGTGGGTCAGAATACTGAGTGAAGAAGATATCCATTGAAGAGCGGTTATGTCTACTTTCTATATTGAAAGGAAAGGGAGGGTTGAGTTCAGTTTGTGTCGAGGAGGCAAGTGGACTCGTTGGCTTCTTATTTGCCTTTTCTTTTGCCGCAAACGGAAGGAAAGAGGGTGCATTTATATGTGACTAAGTTTGGATACGTTTTGTACGCGTACACGGAACCTGTGCAGACTGCAGATGTGCCCACGAGTCTAAATTTGGAAGTTTGGGTTTGAGATGTCTCCAGTTGTCTTCAGGAAAGTTGCAAACGGATAAGATAATACATGTGTCCTTTTCTGTATGACAAAAGCATGTACGACCTCTGGCCTTCTCCGCCTAAAAATAAAAAATGACGTACGACTATGACAATCGGTGGGAATTTTGACCAAAACAGTTGATATCCTCGGCGATCTTTTCCTGTTTCAGTCAAATTGGTGAGGATAGCAAAGGGTGCGGAGATCCTCCTGCGTTATATTCTCAAACATCATTAAAATTAATATTTATTAGATAATTTCTAATATTGAACCAGACTGTATTCACGACCATAGGATGAACATATATTGCCCAATTGGACTGACAAGTGTATACCACGCGTGCTGTGTTATAATATTTTTGAAATTATATGGTTACAACTAGGGTCGTTAATGACTAGAGCTGGCAATGTTTGACACAACACGATTAATAGAATACCCTTAAACGGCTTAGGTTCAGGTTGAGTCATATTCTTAATATACCCTTAACTTGACAAAACACGAATCTAACCCACAACATGTATTACCACATAACCCACAAATTCAAGACAAAATAAGCAAGTTAGAGTTAATTATAAATAAACGTGTTTCAGGTCTAAACAGGTTAATTAATAAATGGATCTGGATAGGGTTGAGCCATATAGTTTTTTACCCTTCCCTTATCTTGATATGACATGAACTAGATCCGCTAACATGAATTATCACTACTAAGGCCTAACTTATGGTGTATATATATATATATATATATAAAAGACTTTTAACAAGCTGAGTTTTTAACGAACTAAGCCTAATTGATGTAATTTAATTTAAATTCACTTAACTGAACAGTTTAATTGAAGGTTCAGACTCAACTCATGATTAACCGAGTTTTGAGCTGAACTGAATTTGCTTTGCTAATTGACAACCATTAATTTTACAACTGGTAAGATGGATTAGCTTGATTTATATGATTAATGGGACATCATCACTCGGTCACGACTGAACGATGACAAGTAAGATTATTGGGTAAAAGGCATGTATGGTACAACATAGACATGAAGGAAGCAACCCAACATAAGACATGAACGAGGCAACCCAAAGATAAATCGACGAGTAAGTGATGGCAAAATATAACTAGGATATCAGAAAAGTCGGTGAGTCATTTGGCTGTCGGAAAGAAGCTCCCACGAAAGTCACTTGACCACAAGTGGTGACAGAGAAAAGGAAGACTGGATATTATGTGGGACATAAAACCAGTATAAGTTTTGTATTATGGGATGGAGAATGATTGTCTGTGTTGACACAGACCTCTATAACCGTGCATTGATTGACACATGATTGGTTTTTGAATTTGTTGTCTCTTTTTTGAACGCCTACTTCTTCATCTGAACACTTTCTTTTGGATGTTTTTAACCCCCAAACACAACACATGTCAGCTTCTCATTCATCATACACACTAAAGAACAACATTTTCTTCCGGGATGGTGAATGATGACCCCTCTTTCCAAACTTACCTATGAAGAAATACCCGTAAAACACACGGTTGACAGTTAATTAACTGTCAAAAAAGGTTGCACGCGGAAACGCGTTGGCCAACGTTATCTTGAAGTGGGCGGCACCAAGAAATTTAAAAACCCCGAATTGAAGGCTCCCGAAATGAATTCAAGAGAGTCAACACTTGCTAGGAAAGACTGAACGTCTACGTCGCTCGGTGAAGATTTCCCACTTTCCAAGCTCCTTGTAAAGGCTTAAAAAAAGGGGAAGATCAATAAAAATCGTCAAATTACTCCTTTTCTTTTAGAATATTGTAGAAAGTGGAAGGGGTGGTAAATTGCGCTGGTCTTACTCGGGACCACTTTTCTTCTAGTCAGGATCCCTTGTAGTTGAAGTTTCATGGGGGCTAAATTACCCTTCCTCTCTTCGACGTCCTGGTCTTTCCCTCCCTCCTTTTTTTCGTCATTTATAATCATTGGTTGTCTTTAGCATACAATCTCAGATGGGGGGCCAAGATCACGACCTTGGTATAAAATTATGCCATTTGGCATGCGATTTCGGTTCTGATTTCCAGACCGTAGTTGTATTTCAGCCCATTTCAAGATCATGCTGAAAAACCCAATCTCGATTCGAATATCACGAAAATATAGAAGTGGTACTTAGTGATTCAAAAATTACGTGTTTAAATTGAGGGTATTTTAATATTTTTGCTAAAACATAAAATAAAATAAAAAAATGCCCCTTTTATTCGTCTTATTTGTTCATCACGAATCACGATGGAGACCTTGCCAAAAGCTTCGCTATCAATATTTGAGAATACCAGAGCCATTGCCTTAATGTTCCTGTATATGGCTGTTGGGTTTGGATTACAATCAAGGTTTGAGGAGGAATTCCTAAGGAAATTGGTGGAGTTCCCATCAAGGAATGATATACCGAAGCTTGTTATTGTAGTAAGATTTGGATAAAAATGGGAGATATAATTGATGAACTGGTGAAGCAAAGTAAACAGATTTAGATAGTCTATTTTGTGTTTGTTTACCCCGACCAAACAAAGAAGGTAGGAAGATGAAGATTGCATATTGCGTCAACTCGTTGACACATGTTTTGATCATTACAATTGGAGGTATGGGTTCTAAACGTGGAAGGACAGTTAACTAAAGAACGAAGAAAGAGGAACACAATGCACCTCGCCTAGTTGAGCGGAGATGTGAAGGAAGTTGTCATGAATGCGAGTAATGGTGATTAATAGAGCAACAACATGAAGAAGAAATTGGCAAAGTGGTAACATGAAGATGAAGTGAAGAAAATTGGCTTTAACCATCAAATATATATATATATCTTAGGAGTAGGAGTAATTTAATCAGTAGTGTAGTTTTAGTAAATCTATAATTGTAATTAGTAGTTTGTAACGGAGCCAATTGTACCTGAAAAACTTACTATCGAGAGAAGTGTTCTTGGAAAAGAGAAACAACTCTAATCGTACCAAGGCATTTATCTTGTAATTTATCATATTGAATTATAGAGTATTGAATCAATTTTTTTTAATCTCTTTCTTTATTGAGGCATTTACAATCCTGTCTAATTAGGATAGAGAGAGGAAAACTTTATCCCATGACCAACACATTGGCAACCACAGTGAAAGATGCTAGTTACTTAAAAGGATAAAAATCCTGAGGTGCCTGAAAGTTCTGAAGGGCCTCATCTTAAAGAAATGATTAATGTGATGTCTCAAGAATTTACGGTCAAGATAGATGGCTTAATCGACCAAATCATTAAAATATTTCAAGCATTACCTGAAAGTATAGCACATGTCATCACATTAGCACTACAACCAATTATAGAAGCAATAAGACATGAAATAAATCTTGAAAATCGAACCAAGGGATTAGTTGACGAGGGACATCCCTCCATAACAACCCCTGAAACTTCGAGTAGACTCAGGGATAGGAACTGCCTATTGACTATCCTAAAACCCAATGCACAGAGATTCCCCATAATATACTACAAAAAAATGAGGTTTTAGTGGCACCCACAAAAAAATGCAGTGGCGCTTTTACATACCCGCCACTAATAGAAAATATTAATTAAAAGTATAAATTAAAGTGCCTTATTAGTGACGTTTTTTAATTGGGTACCACTGATATTACATTATTAGTGGCATTTTTTAGTTGGCCACCACTAATAGTTCCTAATCAGTAGCAATTTTTTATTGGCCGCCACCGATAAGTGGGTCTACCCTCGTCCATATTCATATAATCATGTATTATTAGTGGCATTTTTAATTGGCCACCACTAATACTAATATAAATCCAATATTAAAGAGGCGGCTAAGAGGCCACCATGGATACCTTCACTTCTTCCCCGCGAAATCAGTTAGCCCGCGAGTAGTATAGTTTGCGTAAGGCACTATTTGAGATTCCTCTCCCCTCTCCTCCAGCAGAAACGCACGAAATCAGTTAACCTGCGAGTAGTTTATTTTGCTTAGGGCTTTGAGATTCCTCTCATCCCCTATCACGCCCGTTTTTTTTTTAATTAATTTTTTTTAATAGGGGCTTTTTAGGGATTTCCCCGTAAGAGACAAAATACAAGGACGTGTATGAGGGTTTTACCCTCATTCGTTCTAACGAAACCAGAGGAGCGCCAGTGAAGGGGGAAAACGGAGGAGAAGAAGAGGAAAAAGGGAAAGAAGGGAATTTCTTGTAAAAATCGACGTTATA
>JAOXJP010230188.1:0-10830 GCA_025762735.1 Platanus orientalis
TGGAGTTTTTCTCAGTGGGAGAAGCTCTCAATATAGTAAACTTTGTAACCCTCTCTTGGTGGCTTGGAGTGTTGGAGATTTTTACCCTAATGGGAAAAGTTCTCTTTTATAGGGGTAAGGATCACCCATGGCCTTTGGATTGAGATCTATTATAACAGGCAACATTTTGGAGCCTCAGATTTGAAAAATGGAATTCAAATTTCGAAAAAAACTCATTAAAAACCGTGTTTCAATTTTATTCCAAAATTACTCTCACAATTGATTACGGATCATGCAATCGATTACGGCTCACAATCAATTGCATGATCCCAAATTGATTTTGAGTCTAGGGATTTTGGTTCAAATTGGTTTCGCAACTGATTGCATCCTATAGGTTTTAGCCACAAGAGTCTTAGTCTACTTCCAAATTTTGCTTGCAATCAATTTGGTTGCGCCAAAATTGATTGCTTAATTTTCAATCAATTGTAGCTCCCAGATTTTCTGGACTTGGTTTTTGACACTAGGGGGGTCTATCCTTGGGCCTTTTCCTTTGGGTTTTGTGAGATGCTTAACATCATGTTTTATATTAGTTTTAAGGTACTAAAATGATATACAATGCATGCTTTATACCTTTCTTGGTGTGGCAATTCCGATGTAGCACACTTACAAGACACATACCACTACACATTTGACCATGTAATTGACATACATCAACAATCTCCCCCTTGTCAATTCCATGGCAAAACCCAAACACATTGAGATACATAATATATATGATTCCCCACAACCCAATTACATGTACTCAAAAAATACATAAGGCTAGTCATTAAGCTTAACATCTTGGTCTTCATGACTTGTGCTTTGACTCAAAAAGACCTGCAATCACAACCACAAAACAACCACCTTTCTCATAACAAAAGACAAAAATATAAACAATATAAAGAGTAAGTGTATGAGATACAATTAGGTGCTTTAAGTTCAATAAGTTTGTATAAGTCTTTGTTTTGTTTTGTTTTGGTTGGTGTTTGCTCCCCTTATCTGAGTGCTCTACTCTCCTTATATGTTGGGTGAAACTCCCCCTCACTTTTACATCTCATGACCACACAATCAATGGATTTGAACTATATCTCCCCATTTTTGGAAAGAGTTAACAAGTATTTAAATATGCAAACATAAGCCATAAAAAGGAAAGAAAGTGGGCAAGATAGAATTCATTCATAATAAAATTGAAGTACAAAAGCAAGCCTATGAGGCTATTAATAAACACTAGGGGACTCCCCTAGGTACAATGAATAAGAACAAGCCTCAATTACATAAAAGAGCCCCCATAGGGTAATACATGCTATCTAGCACTGATCCTAATGCCTCTCTGTCATGAATACAACTATACAAGGGTTTGCCACCTAAGCAAGAAACTACCACTGGAGAAAAGAAATAACTACAAAATACATGCCCCTATGAAAAAAATCCGGGTGAAACCATATAATCAATCATCTCCAGAGTCACTCTCATCCTCTGCATCTACATCTTTGACACCACCAGCATCTCCCTCATCATTATCACTCTCACTCATCCTCCTCATCCTCATCATCATCAACATCATCAGCAGTTGAGTCACCACCATCAGCTGCACCACCCACTACCACATCCTCATCCTCAGATTGTGGATCCTCTTGAAACTAAGGGACTGGTACATCAAAAGCCTCCTCATTCTCGGGCTCAGCCTCACTGCTAGGCCCACTGACTTATCCCAACTCTATGGGATGGTCTGAATGATTGGCATTGTAGCCTACTACTAGCTTCCTCAGATTCGATGCAAGTGTCTTCTGGTTCTTCAAAACCTTCGAGACTTTATGCACCAATTTATGTAGAAGTCCCATCATAGAAGACCTCACGAAAGCAGAATAGGCTCTAGATGGCCTGGGTGTCAGTGTGGAGGTGGAGGAAGGCTTTGTTGTAGTGGTCTGCATCAGACCCATCTTCCTCAATGTCTCGTGATCCACAGCTCTCCCATCCTTCCTGCCCTTACATGCAACCTTGAAGGGAAACTTCTCCTCTTGCATGATGCAAGTGACAATCGTTAGATAAGGTAGGCTGCCAGTGGAGTGAGTCGACTCGTGTGTCCATATCATCATGTAGCAAATGATGGAGGGCAAGTCGATCCTCTGCGAGTCGATGATGACATAGATCAAGAAAGTAGTGTTGTAAGTGAGACTACTTTTGTTGGTGATAGGGAGGATGTTGTTGGTAAAGATGCAATGAAGGACTTGAGAAATTAGACTACAGTCCTTGTGTGACAGCTTCTTGGACCAATTGGCGAAGCGTCCACACAATCTCTCCACATGTGATCCCTTTTGCTTTATAAAAAGATTGTAGATCGGGAAGGCAATGGGGTCTTGTGTGACACGAGGCACCCCTATGAGATGTGAGAGTTAGGGTTGACCTTCAAAGGCATCCCATTCATAGTCGTCCAAAATGTGTGGGTGTCATTGTTGGTGTTGAAGAAGTTCGTGTAGAAAATCTGCAATGCTTCTTCTTGGACAGGTCCGATCACAAAAATAAGGGACATCCATTGTCTACCTTCCAAGATCTCCATCAGTTGGCCGTCGAAGAGTCTCAGGATCCACATAGCGTTATGTGATAATAGATCTTTTGGAAAAGATCCTCTGATACCGCTCTAGGCTCGTCGCATCGTGGCAAGGAGAGAAGAAACCGACATTTTTCTTCAATCATGGCTAGGGTGGAGAATCCACCATAGGTCTCTTCTCGGGATTCCGAGAAGGATTTGAAGAGGAACCACCCTTCGACATGGTCTTCTTTATGCGATAAGGCATGTTGAAGGATGGAAAACTAGGGTTTTAAGATGGAGAAGCAAAAACTAGTGTTGGGGAGCTCTAGGAAGATGAATAGGCACAAACTCGAGTGAAAAAATGAGAAAAATCTCATATGATGCCTATTTTAATCGCATACAAACTCTATCCCAAAAATATCCCCGAAATCGATTATGTGATCTGCAATCAGTTTAGGTGTAATCAATTGCAACGCAATTGATTTGGATACAATTGATTGTAGATTTAGCAATTGATTGCAACTCTAGTGTTGAGCATTTTTTTCTCAAGATTTTTGGAGAGGGATCTCCCCACTCTCTACCAGAGTACTAACCATGCTCCCTTGATCCTTTTCCTCTCCTATCACTGCACTCCATGCACTTGGGAAAGCCCACATGGTTTTCCTAAGTGGTGCACAATCTTATAGCACTCCGAAGGTACTTAAACCACTTGGACTCAAGAGGTTTGGTTAAGATGTCAGCAAGTTGATGTTCGATCTTGACATAGTTCAAGGACACAACCTTTTCTTCTACCAATTGGCAGATGAAATGGTGTTTAATGTCAATGTGTTTTGTCCTAGAATATTGGACAGGATTCTTGGAGATGTCAATTACACTCTTGTTGTCCACAAATAGACTCATAGTGCCTTGTTCCAACTCATAGTCTCTTAGCATTTGCTTTATCCACAAGAGTTAGGTGCATCCACTACTGATTACAATATACTCAGCCTTGGCAGTTGACAATGAGATGAAGTTTTGTTTCTTGATGTGTCAATAAATAAGAATGTTGCCTATGTAGAAGATGCAACATCCACTCATGCTTTTGCAATCCTCCACATCACTAGCTTAGTCAACATCTGAGTACCCCGTAATCTTAGATGTGGTATCAAATGGGTACCACAACCCAAACTCCATAGTCCCATGGACATAACAGATAATCCTCTTAACTACCTTAAGATGTGATTCTTTAGGGCAACTTGATACCTAGCACACGCACTGTTAAAGGCGATGTTTGGTCTACTTGCAGTCAGGTAGAACAAACTCCCTATAATGCTCCTATAGTAAGTAGAGTTGACCTCAGCTCCCTCAAGGTCTTTAGTGATCTTGTCACTTATGCTAATGGGGGTGCTAATTGGTTTGGATTCCTATAACCCAAACTTTGAGACTAGGTCTTTCAAACTTGGTTTGGCTTAAAAAGATGTTATCATTTGTTTGCTTCATTTGAAGACCTAAGAAGAACCTTAGTTCTTCTTCCATACTCATCTCAAATTCCGATTTCATTATTTGGGCAAAATCATGAGACATTTCCTCACTAGTATACCAAAAACTGATATCATCTACATATATTTGAGTAATGAGTATGTGACCATTTTACTTCTTAATGAAGAGTGTTTTATCCACACTCCCATGATCAAAATAGTGATTAAGAAGGAATCTAGTGAGTCTCTCATACCAAGCTCTTAGAGCTTGCTTGAGACCATTAAGTGTCTTCTTAAGTCTGTATACGCAGTTCGATAAGTGAGGATCCATAAATCCCTCAGGTTACTCGACGTATACTTCTTCTTGAAGAATTCCATTTAGGAATGCACTCTTGATGTCCATTTGATATAATTTAAATCTCAAATGACATGCTATAGACAAAAGAATCCTAATGGACTCCAACCTATCAATAGGGATAAATGTCCCCTCAAAGTCAATGTCCTTTATTTGGGCATACCCCTTTGTAACAAGCCTAGCCTTATTCATTGTCATTGTACCATGTTTATCATGTTTGTTCTTGAAAATCCACTTAGTACCTATGACATTCTTGTTAGAGGGTCTCTTAGTTAGGAACCACACATCATTCCTTTTGAAATGATTGAGTTCCTCTTACATGGCAATGATCCAATCCGAATCATTTAGAGCCTCTTTCACACGTTTTGGCTCTATTTTAGATGTGAAGCAAAAATGACTAAGGATGTTTTTAATTTGTCTCCTAGTCTTCACTCCAATGTTGGGATCACCAATAATGTCACCTCGTGACAATCCCTTGGTGAGCCTCTTGTCCTTGGGTTGAAGTTAAATTTCTTCAACATCATCCTTAAAACTAGATAGAAAAGAGTGTTTTTCTTGATCCTCTTGGGATTTCTCAATTTCCAATTGAGATGAGCTCTTATTCTCATGGTCAGACAACACAAATGGTAAGTTTTCTTGCTTATAAGTTGCCTCAAATTCATCCACCACTATATTTATTGACTCTTCCACAGTGTGGGTCATAATGTTGTAGACACGGTAGGCTCTACAAGTAGTGGAGTATCATAAGAGCAAGGCATCATCGCTCTTTCCATCAAACTTACCTAGATGTTCTCTATCTTGAAGAACATAACAAGTGTTGTCGAATACTTTAAAGTATTTAATAGTTGGTTTTTTACCACTCCACAATTTATAGGGTGTTTTGGACGTACCTGGTCTAAGATAGACACGGTTAGAGACATAGTACGCTATGCTAATTCCCTCAACCCAAAACCTCTTGGCTATATTTTTGCTAGTGAGCATTGACATAGCCATATTGAGAAGAGTTTTATTCTTCCTTTTAGCCACTCCATTTTTTTGGGGAGTTTTAAGGGCCGAAAACTCATGTTTTACTCCTAACTCTTCACACCAATTTGAGAATTTTTTATTCTCAAATTCTCTTCCATGATTGCTTCAAATTCGTTTGATGGCTAGATCTTTTTCAACTTGAATCCTCTTACAAATGTTCAAGAGTTCATTGAAGGCCTCAGATTTCTCTCTTAGAAATGTCACCCATGTATATCTAGAGAAATCATCAACTACAACCATGAAATACTTCTTCCCTCCTTGACTCTTCGTTCTAGTTGGACTGGTCAAGTCCATATGAAGAAGTTCTAAGGGTCTAGTAGTCCCTATTGATGTAACTTTCTTGTATGAGACTCTAGTTTGTTTTCCCATTTGACAACCTTTGCACATTGGGTTGTCAACCTTACTTAGCTTGGGAAGGTCTTTAACTATCCATTTCTTGCTAAGTCTTGCAAGATCCCTAAAGTTAAGGTGTCATAATCTTTGATACCAAAGATTGGTCTCATCCTTTTGGGTCATAAGATAAGTGTCCCCTTGTTGAGGATAGGGTTCAATGACATAGCAATTATCACTTATCCTCACTCTTTCGGTTAGGATGTTGTATTCTTTGTGATCTTTGATCACACATCCATCTTTATTGAATTGTACTTTATAACTTTTATCACATATTTGGTTAATGCTTATCAAGTTGTGCTTAAAGCCTTGCACATAAAGAGCATCGGTGAGTTGTGGAATGTTGGGGGCTACTATGGTTCCCACCCCAAGGATTTTGGCAGTGTTTTCATCACCAAATGTGATATATCCACGTTGAGTGTCCTCAAGTTTGGTAAACAAGTCTCTTTCATTGGACACATGTCTAGAACACCTAGTATCAAGGTACCATCTTGATGAGCTTTCGGCTATTAGTGCAGTGTGAATGATCAAACACTTCGGGTCATCATTTTTCACCTATACTCTCTTAACTTTCTTAACCTTGGGAGGTTTAGAGATTTACCTTTGGTACTTTGTTATTGGGATAAATCCTTCTTTTTTTGAAGATTTCTATTTTTAACCTTTTAAAAATAATTCATTTTATTGACATTCATTTTATTTTGCATTCTTTAGGATTTCATGTCATTTTTCTTCTTTCTATAATCCACCTTAATGTGACCTTTCTAAGCCACAATAATAGCAATAGAATATGGGTCTTCTAGGTGCATGAGAATGTGTTGTTTTCCTTCTAAGTTGTTCATTACAGAAGGATTGTTGGGGTCTTCTAGGTTTCCTTTATTGACTAAGTTATTCCTTAGTCTTCCTAGAAGTGGAAGCATTCCCTTGGAATCTTTTAGAGGTGGAAGCCTTGTTTGCTTGAAATTTGTTCCATGCCTTCTTAGCATAGGAATAAAGTTTGTTCATTCCTTGAGCTTCTTTAGAGGAAGATGTTTGGTTGGATTGAGGTTTACTCCCAAACACTTGTAAATAGGATCTTGATTGGGGTTACATGGATCTCTCCCAATCTCTACATTGACTCATAGGTGCTTTACCTTTTAATGAGATAGATGTTTTCTTCTCAACATTGTTTAACCTTTGATAAGATCTTTGTGACTTCACCTTTTCCTTTCCCTTGTAAGGTTGTGGAGGTGGTTGAATGGATCATTTGGCTTTGATAAAGCCATTCTTGGGTCGTTGAATTAAGGAGGAGGCATTGGCCTCGGAATTATAACCTAGTTCGGTCATATCTCCATACTTTTTACCCATAATGAGCATCTTCTCAAATTTCTCATTTCCTTGGACAAATATTAAAATGTTGTTCATCTTATCTTCTTCAAGCTCCTTTATTTTTTAAAGTAATCAAGGGACTTCCTTGTGAGTTGAGCACAAGTCAAGTTAAGGGATTTGTTTCTCATTTAGAGTTTTGACTTGGTCTTCTAGCCCTTGGATGAGTGAGTCATCACTATAAGACTCATCATTTTTCTCTTCTAAGGCTTTGAGTTTCTCCTCAAACTTAAGAACCTTGTTGGACAATTTTTTATTATCCTCAAGAAGTTTTCTCTTCTCGTGTTTCTTATTGTCCTTTTCTAAGCCTAGAAATAGTCTAAAGTCATTAAGTTTTTTATCTAATTTCATTATTTTTAGGCTTACCTCCTCCTTGGCACATAAGAGAAAATAATTTTCTTTGGAAATATCATTTTCTTTTTCACTTTCCAAAGAAGACTCTTGTTTAAGAGTGGAGATAGTGTTTTCGAGGGACTTTGACTTTTCAGTTAATTCAATGATTTCCCTCTTGTGTTGCTTGTTCTTCTTTCTCAACTCTATACTTTGCACAAAAAGGTCATCAAATGCCTCTTGTGCATCATAAGTCTCTTCTTCTTCTTCATATTCTCCCTCATCTTCACTACTTAAGTCACTAATTTCCAAAAGTGAACTCATAGGAGTACCAAAAGACATAAAGGCTTTAATCTCTTGTGAGAGACCTTCCTCACTACTTTGAGACTCATGTTCCAAAGTCTCGGTGTCATTGTCGTCCCAAGTTATAGCCATAGTTTTTCCCTTTGGCTTGTACTTGTTCTTCTTATTGCCACAATCCTCAACAATATGTCTAATTCCTTTGCACTCATAGCAAATGATAGGTTTTCTAGAGAAGTCCTTTTTGTAACCCGAGTAGGACTTTCTCATTTATTTGTTCTTAGAGTAATCATTAGTATTTCTCTGAAAGAACTTCTTCAACCTTTTAGCCATAAGAGCCAAGTCATCATCTGAATCTTCATTTGATTCAGAAGGTTTTTTTACCTTAAGAGTAATATCATTATTCTTGGTAGGTTCATTAATGGCCACTTCAAAAGTTTTAAGTGAGCCAATTAACTCTTCTAGTTTCATGACTTTTAGGTTCTTGCTTTCTTCTATGGTAATCACCTTATATATAAACCTTTTGGGGAGGGACCTAAGTGCTTTCTTAACCACCTTAGACTCAGGAATGTCCTCACTTAGACTCCTCATAACATCCACCAAGTTTGACAACTTGGTATTGAATTGGGATATTTCTTCATCATCCACCATCCTAAGAGCTTCAAGTTGTGTCATGTACATTTGAAGCTTAAACATCTTTATGGCTTTTGTAACCTCATGGATAATGGAGAGAATCTTTCATGCTTTCTTTGTCGTCTTAAGATGAGCTATCCTCATAAATTCATTTGGGGTAAAGCCACTTGGTATGACATTCAATGCCCTAAAGTTGAACTTGTGAGCATCCGCCTCAGTGGGAGTCCACTCACTTCTTGGTTTGTCGGGCTGTGTATAACCATCGATTATCGCACTCTATACCCTTGGGTCATAGGCATTAAGGAATATCTTCATTTGAGATTCCAATAGCTATAGTCAGTTTCATTAAAGAATGAAGGGGTGTTAATGGACATACCACTATTTTTTCTAGCCATGTAGGATTTTTGCTAAGACCTTACTCGAGATGTTAAGCCCTATGTAAGTAACCTAGGCTCTGATACCAATTGAAATTGCTCTAAAATAATCCTAGGAGGGTGAATACGATTTCTAAATTAATTATCCCCTTTTCAATTTTATCTTGGGACTGATTTTAATCTTTTTAACTTAGCCCAAGTGTGTATATGCTCTAAGATTTCTACTTAAATATTTGGTCAAACAAGTGCTATACAAGAGTAGTAGAGAACATTCAAGGAAAGAGAAGCAATCACACAAACAATCCACAACACGTGATTTATAGTGGTTTGGCACTAGGGCCTACGCCCACTCTTTTAAAGCTCACTACCGAGCTTAGGTATATTTTATTTAGGTACTATTACAACTTAGGTCAATATACAAACATGATTACTTGCTCAGAAGCAAGTTAAACAACAACACTCGGTGTCTCCCATGAGTGTGTACTACTTCTGGTGTCTCCAATGGAAGTAGTCAAGCTTCCAGTGTCTCCGGCGGAAACAAAGCAAGAACAATGATAAGTATAAATGCAAATGAATGTAAAGTAAAATAAATATTACCACAAGTTGGTTGATGTTGCTAGTTGCTCAAAGTGGGGTGTTCCTTGTTGAGCTAGTTTGCTTTAGCTACCCACAAGCTCCAAGTACTTAGCTCTAGTGCTCCTTGAGCTCAGCCAAATGTGAGTTTTATTTAGGGAAATGCTCACCACAAGTTGTTCTCAATAGTAGTAGAGTGGTATTCAAGAGGGGAGAAAGAGAATGAATCTAGTGTGTGATGTTATCAGGCTCGCAATCGATTGCTTAATCCTAAACCAATTCTGAGTATGGGGATTTTGGTCCTAATCAGTTCACAACCGATTACGGCCTATGGATATTGACCACAGGAGTCTCAGTCTGCTCACAGATTTTGCTCGTAATCAATTGCGTGATTCAGAACTGATTATGCCGAAATCAATTGCTTGATTTGCAATTGATTGCGGCTCCCAAATTTTTTACACTTGGTTTTTGGCACTGTGGGGGGTCTGTCCTTGGGCCTTTTTCCTTTGGATTTTGTCAGATGCCTAACACCATGTCTATATTGGTTTTAAGGTACTAAAATGATATGCAATGCATGCTTTATACTTTTCTTGGTGTGGCAAATTTGAGGTAGTTTCTGGTTTCTTTTTTGGGCATTTGGTTCTTCTTGTCTTCATGTCTTGAACTTGTGAGAGCATATGACACTTACGAGACACATACCACTACACATTTGACCATGGGATTGACATACATCGATATAATATATTGTAGGTGTGCTTATCTATTAATAAAAAATCAACACACCTTAAGGAATAGCTTTCCAAGAGTGGAGTAGGGACCAGAGGGTCACTGAACCACTATAAATACTTGTGTTTGTGTGCTTAATTGTGTATGTTCTTCTAGTTATTACAACACTTGAATATATTAATTGTGTTGTTGTTTAGTTAAATCCATTTGCATAGGATATTAAGTTGAATAGTTAAACTAATTCAAATAATAAGTAAAAAAGAAAAATGATCCTATTTAGCCCCCTCTAGGATCATGCGGATATTGAAGCCTAGGGAAATTTAAATTGATATCAGAGCAAGGTTGCTCAATTGAGCTTAACAATCCAAGTATAAGATCCCTTCAATATTCGATATGGCATTTTGAGTGGAAGATCTATCCACTATACGACCACCATACTTTAATGGCAGAAACTATGCCTACTGGAAGGCCTGGGTGAGGATCTTCCTTAAAGCATAGGATGTGAACATTTGGAACTCAATAGTTACCAGATGGTATACTCTTGAGAAGGATAGTAAATATTGGATTGAAGGCAAAAAGGTGGCTGATAGTACAAATTACAAAACCTTGAACGCCATTGTATGTGTGGTTAGTGCAAAAGAATATAGGAGAATCTGCAACCTTGAAATCGCTAAATAAGTGCAGGATCTCCTTGAGATGACCCATTATGGAACCAACACAATGAATTTATCCAAGCTTCAATTGTTTCCTACAAGG
>JAOXJP010230190.1:0-10830 GCA_025762735.1 Platanus orientalis
GTGAAAAGGTTTGTGAGGAAGGACCTCAATGTTAAATTCTTATCCTTGAGAGTTCAATTGTAACATGTCATAGGGATCGTTGTAATTTATGGAGTACCTAATTGTAATTATCAAATAATTGAGTTTCTAATTGTAGTTTGACTCAATTCAGGATGGTGGGTCACATTAGCTTAAGGATAAGAATCCCATAAGGATCTCACACCTCCTAGAGTTTATCTAACCTCTCATTATCCCAATATAAAGGGTTACCCACATTCAGATATGCTCATGTAACAATTCTGAAAGTGAGAGAGGTGCAAAGAACTCTGGAATAGGCATAGAGACTTTAGAGACCAGAGTGGATTAGATTCTTGTATCTGGTTATCTTATTGAGGTAATTCTAAATTTACTTTAATAATAAATCTCATAGATTCATATGATGATCATGGAAAGCATATGTAGATATGTGATTATTTAAATGAACTTTACTAATTTCTATGTTCAAGAATAGTAAACTTCCAACACCTAACACCTTCCCCAAATGCAACCAAACAACTTACCATTTATCTTAGAAATGTAGACTAGTATTAGGAGTTAAACCCCTACACTTATAGGTCTAGACTTCTCATCTTCCCCCGAAGAAAAGAACCAATGTCCAACTCCATCGGTTAACCCCGAGTTTGTGGTGACTCCCAAAAAAGCCTAACCCCCCCATAAAAGGGTTAGCAACCCTCATGCACCGGCATCGCAGGCCAAAGAGTGGGCCGGGAAACCATGGACGGACAGGGGAATCCGAACCCCCCAAGATCCCGATGTCCATAGAATGGCGACTACGCTAGGGACTATTTAAACTTTACATGTACATGTCTTAAAATATGTTAAATACTTGTTTTACATTGTTTATATAAATGCTCACATATATACTTGCTTTCTCACATGTTTACTTACTTTGGATTAGACTTAGGTCACTCCCTTAGTTAGTTAGGATAATATTACATCTTAACACTCATGTCAAATTGCTATGCATAAGACAAAAAACATGCTCACTTTAGTTTTAGGACAACTTGAATTAGTTAGTAGGATTAAATTCACATTTGAACAAACTTGTATGAATACATATCTATTATTTTTTATATTTGCACAAAATGAGTCCGAGGACACGACAATGCACCAATACATCACTCTCATTTACCCTATCGAGGTCATTACCCACCAATGAACTGACATTGGATCACCACATATAATGGGAACAACGTCTGAGAAGTTGCTGCTATATCAGCGCGGCCATTCCGAGTTACCCAAGCCAGTTATCATCCCATGATCCGATCTTTTTCAGGGAGGTGTTTTGATTGGTACACTTATCTTTTAGAATCTCAAAGAAGCATGTATATTTAATCATTTTCATGTTAGAGTTATTTAGGCTACACTCAATAGCTTAGAGGTCTAGCTTTAGGATTTGTTTATCGGATTATGAATGATTGCTTACATAATTGATTAAAAGAACCACGAATTCATGTTTGATTTTGAAAAACTAGTCCAAACTTATTTTTTAGATAATTAAGACCAAATTTTACTTTCCTATCTAAGTTTGGGTATTTTTCATCCCTTTTGACTAATATACATAATGTGAAGGCGCAGATTAGGTAGATATCCCACAAATGAAATAAAATGCAAACCATTCCATAAAAAAAAACCGAATAATCCAAGTCATCCAAAATTATAATTTACATAACCAAACCAAATGTATCTAAGTCTATCTCTCTCAAAAGATAAATAAAATAAAATAAAAAAGAATCTTGTCTGTTCAAGTTAATAATCAGAGTCGTCCACCTGCTCCACAAGCCCCTTCCTCCCCATATGCTTTAACCAATGGGAGTATAATCAACCTTGGCCAAAGCGGATAGTGTCATCACCACGAGGATGGGAAGCACCATCTCTCAAAACAGTCCCAAGCAGACTCTCATCTGCCTGCAAGGGAGCTACGTCTATGATGCCACTGGGCCCCAAGTCTGTATGCACCTTAGGCTTTATCTCAACCTCAGGGAATCTCAGTGTCTCCCTCACCATCCCCTCTATCCCCTAGAATAGGTATTTGCTTCAGCAATTGTAAAACAAAAAAAAAACACATGTCAAAATCTTTAACAGAAATACTTCAAAAAAAAAGAAGTTAACTTTTCATCTTTTCCTCCTCAACCTCCTTATGGCTCTCATTCAGGACCACAACCTCTATCAATAAGTACATAAACTTTGTCAAACAATCTTAAAATTCACAGTTTTAAAAAGAAAAAAAAAACATTACTAAAATAAACCAAGTCATACCTAGGTCATAGCCTATAGAGGTACCCACCTCTCGGGAAGCTCCTCATCGGGTAAAGGCTTCTTGCTAACCCTGCCCTCAAGGTCGGTCACTGTCACCACCTCGAGTATCACCCCTACCAGATCAAGCTCAACTACAGGAGCCTTTCTCTTCCTTCCTCTCCTGGTAGGAGGTGTGGGTTCGTCTGCGGGCTGAGCCTCGGCTGCCTGATAAAGCTAAACAAGTCAAATATCCTCAAATGTTTTAAATAAAAAGTAAAGTAAATGAATATATCAAAAGTTTCGCAAAAAATAAAATAAACTCACCTAGGGCTCAATGAGCCACCTAAAGGCCTCATAGGATTGATTGGCCCACCACTCACTGTAATCTCCGGCCTAGTCCAAGAAGATCAAGGCATCAGTGCTTATCTCTCCTCTGCCTACCTCTCCCTCAGTATCGATGACCTGAGGAGGTGAATGCGGGACCACAAAGTCCTCCACTCCTACCCCAACCCAGCGCCAACACCTCTCCTCAAGGTACTTGGTGATCTCATCGATAGCAACCAGGACAATCCTCTGACAAGACTAAGCCCAAGCCGAGGTTTGATCAAGGGCAGTATCTCTCTCCAAGACCCATCAGGTCCATGGACACCACTTATCCTGCACAAAGCACAATAGGAGTTAGATAATAAATTTCAAAATAAACAAATCAAGTAAAGCAAAAGTATTATGTACTTACTTGATCAGCTGTCAGGAGGTCTAGGTCTTGTCGAAAGGTGGAGATGGGCTTGCAGACCTTATGGTGAGTGTTCAAAACCTTCCACCTTGCCACACAAGGGAAAGGGAACACCTCCTCACCCCTCCACGCAGGAGCTAAAAGGGGAAAGTGTTCGTAACACCACACCTGTAAAAGAGAAAACTCAGAAGATTAATGTCATTAAGAAAAAGAAAGCAAGAAAAAACATAAATAGACAGAAATAATGAGAGCAGGCTATACCTCCCACAAGAAGTATAGCCCTAAGAAGGTATGAGGGCCCTGTCCAACTGAGATCTCGCTCATGTTGGCATACATCCACCTGAGGGTGGACCTACCCCAACAATAAGTGTCAACCCTGCTCAAATCTTCCAATGTTAACAACAAGTGGAAATACACCCGATCACTCTCCCAACAAAAGATAGAGCGGGTCAGCATGTAAATAAGGAAGATGCATGTGGAGAAGTCGATCTCTGCCGGTGTGCTTTGGTTGGTGGCCCACACGTACCTTTTCTCAAACTAAGAGGGAAGGACACCCTTCATGCCATTGTAGTACTCCACTGGTTGTGACCCTATGCATTGTGCCACTAACTCCGTGTCAAAATCATCAGTGGTAGGTGGGGGCACGTTGTCCATCGAGAGGCCAATCATCATGTAGAAGTCTATAGGAGGTATCCCTATCTCTCCCATAGGAAGGTTGAAAGTGCGGGTAATCGGCGACCACCTCTCAGCAAAGGCCATCATCAATGCCTTGTCTGCCTTCAGCATGGGCAGATTCACAAAAGGGCCAAAAGCCAAGGCCCACACCTTGTCCTGGACGTTAGAGCATATACGCTCCCATAATGCCTCAACACCAAATCAGGAGCCATGTTGCTTTACCCTCTCCCTAATCTGCAAAAGGAAATGCATAAAAATATGTTAAAACAATTTCCAAGAATAAAAGGAAGCTAAAAGAAACCAAAAAGAATCAAAAATTTCAAAAAATGCAATTCTGGGTCTCAAGCCTAACGCCTGAATTTTTTGCTAACACCTAAATTTTTGACCAACGCTTGAAATTAAGGCCAACACCTGAGATTTAAAAGGCTAAAAATTCAAGCATTATGCCTGTTATTTTGGGCTATAACTTTCAGGCATTAAAAAATCTAAAATTGGTAAAACCTTTGTGAAAAACTCATCAAAATTATTTCAAAATGAAAAAAATAAAGTAAAGTAATCTCTTTTAAATCATTTTAAATTTAAAAATTCAAGAAAATCTAACAAAATTTGCAAAATCAAAAGAAAACCTAAAATCTTCAACAAAGTGTTTAAAGAACTTGAAAAAATCATAAAAATGGAAAATGAATCAATAAATCAAACAAAAACTTACCTCATCAGCTTCCGAATTCTTCCACAATGCCTTCTCTTGTGCGGAGAGAAGCAGAAAATGCCGGCTTGATCCTCCTTGGCTCATAGTAGAAAGAATGTAAGGATTTTTTGCAAAATTTAGAAGAAAAAAAAGAAGTAAAAAAGATGTCTCAAGCTCTCTCCCTCGTCTATAATTGAAAATGGAAAAAGAGAACATAAAAAGACAAAGGCTCGTTCGTGGGCCATTTAAAAGTTGTAACTACTCTCAACACCTAATCATGCCTTCAATGCCTGAATTTTAATTCAATTAAATTTAGGTGTTGACACAAAATTCAGGCATTTAGCATTTTTTCCTGTAACTGTTCCAACACCTAATCGTGTCTTCAATGCTTGAATTTTAATTCAATAAAATTCAAGCATTGACACCAAATTCAGGCATTAGGTTTAATTTTTGTAGAATATTGCTTTTAACTGTAAAATGACATTTTTAATCCTTTGTTCATGCTTGTGCTTATAGACATGGATCGTAGGTCTGTTCAATTGGATTCATACTCCACCATCTCCATAAATTTTGCAAATGCCTTAATTGCCTCCCCCCTCCCTAAAGAATGGGAAGTTTGGAAGAATCAAAGCCGGTTTGGGGTGACACTGACTTTAGCACAAATCAACTTGGATTGGCCACTGTTAGAGGCAGCCATTTCATTTTGGGACCTATCACCATGGTTTTTTGATTCAAAGAACAAGAGCTCACACCCACTATCCAAGAACTCGAGTCCTTCTTAGATTGGGAACATTGTCTCAGCATTAGTGTCATAATCCTGACCCACAAGTCTAGCTATCTCAAAGGTTTTCATGCACTAAACATCTCCAAAGCTTCCCTGTCTAAGGAAGCTATAAGGGAATACCTACACTGCCCTTTTGACCTTTTATTGGAAAGAGGTTGGAAGAAATTTGGTGACTTCACTGACCCCATCAAGTTCAAAGCATTCACCTTAGTCGTCCTAGGACAACTATTGCTATCACATAGCCGTCATCATATCAATGGTGTTCTACTCAATATCTTGGGGAATCATCTATAGAAGAAGACTCTTGCACCCATGATCATATCCGAGACTATTTCCAGTCTCTCTCATTGTGCTCGACATCATCGAGGTCGGTTATATGGTTATCCGGCTTTCTTACAAGCCTGGCTATAGGAACATGTGACTATCCTTTCGTCTTTTCCAACTTATATGTCTCGTGATCTAACTCTAGTACAAATACATATCAAATCGACCCTTGTCGACCAAAGCTACAACATTTGGTTATTAGAATATATTAGTTATTGTGCTTCCCGAATAGATTACTCTTTCAGAGTACTCCTTATGTACCCATACGTGTCCTTTGACAATTTTTCCTCACAAGATTTCTTCGATTTTTCCATGGTCTTCAAAGACATCTTCAAGCTTGATCATCATACATCTAATCATACACGGTCCATACTAACTTCTTTATGGGACAACTCGTATACTAAAGTTGCTTGGCATTCACAACTAGTATCTTTAAAAGTGCAAGCTATGACATCCTCTTATGAGCATTGGCTTCTCCACAAGCCTATCATACAGCCTGCCACCCCTGTAGTGTCCCCTTCTTCGAAGAAGAAGCCATGCAACCAATCAATATCCTCTTTATATACAGAGTTTTCTCACATGCTAGCAGAGTACGAGCAAGCATTGTCAGACTTAGCCAAGGAGCGGGCTTTACATGCCCAAACCAAGGCTACCTTAGAAGATGAGACACATTTGTGTACAAAGGCCAAGGTCTCACGTGATTGCACCCAACATTAGAATGAGACCTGGTCCAAGCTCATTCACTCCTTGAGAAGTGAGTTCAATGATAATAGGACTTCCCAAGAAGATTTGGGAGTCAAAACGAGGAACAGAAACAACATAGCCTTCATACAAGATCAATGGATACAGTCATGGGTTCACAAGCTGAGAAAATAGATCTTTTCCTTAGGCTACGAACTAGTGCCACCTCCACCACCACCTCCAGTGGTGCATAATCTTTAGATTACTTCTTATGCTTTCATTTCCAATGTATTAGGGCAAGTACCCCCTCCTTTTGTAACCATTTCCTGATATATATATATATATATATATGTACAAAGCTTTTGTTTCCAAAAAAAAAATCTTATAGTTAATTAGAGGACATGAATTCACCTGTATGACATATGCACTTGTATAAAGTATCTGGCTACCAAATATGAATGAATGTAAATAATGAACCCTACAAAATAATAACAATGAATCTTTCCCTTTCAAAAACACAGTTAAGCAAGCTACAATAGCTCCCCTAGAGACTCGACTATAGAAGAAGAAGGCACAACATAGTAAAGCCATGGCCGATAAGTCAACGCCTCCACCTACGAAAAGCCCCACACCTATTACCCTCCCAGAGGTATCCTCAAGAAACCCACCTCCCAATAGGACGGGTCCCGTAGACATCCTTTCAGATGGGTTCAAGTCCAAGGTAGAGTGATTAATGGGGGACTTCATGTCCCAACATGGTTGGACATCCACCCCTAAGCATGGTCATTCATCTTCAACACCCCAATCTTCTCTACCACCCCAGAGCCAACCCAGTACCAAAGAGCAACCTCGAATGCCTACACTCACCAAATTCAAGAAGCTAAAGTTTGAGTACCTACTAAAGTAAGGAGGGCCTCATGGCCAAAGTAAAGTTTCTGAGTCACCACCTCCTAGTACTATTGAGTAGGCTCCGCCTTTTAGCCAATCCTACACACAGGGCCCCATATATATCACAACCCTACTTCGGACTACCACTTACATGCAACCGGAACACTGAGCCATCTTCTACCTAGAAGAACAGTATGGTCCTCAACATCTAGCAAAAAAGGAAAGGAGATTATTGCTCATCCCAAGGATGATGAGACCAATGCGAAGTTAGCCAAGCTCGCAACAGAAGTAGAACTGATGAAAGGGGGGTAGGTCCCCATCTCTATAGACTTTGAGGATCTCTGTATCCACCTAGGGGGTGTACTTCCACCAAACGTACTACCACCAAATGTCGAGAAGTATGATGGTACCACTTGTCCTAGGATGCACCTTTGCATGTACTACAATGCTATGTTCTAGTGGGGACATGATGAGCTATCTTAGTGCAGATGTTTGGCCAAAGTTTAAAGAAGAATGCATAAAAATGGCTGGCAAGCCAGGAAAAGAGCAACATCAGCACGTGGAGGGCCTTGACATGGTTATTCCTCAACCACTACAAATTCAATCTGGAGATGCTGCTAAGTAGGGAAGAGGTAGAAGGAATGAGACCCGTTACGGGAGAAGATATCAAGGACTACGCTTATAGGTGGAGATTGAAAAACTCCAATTTGAAACACCCTATGTCCGAGGAAGACATGATATCCACTTTTATGAGGACGTTGGGTCGCACCTACTAGCTGATGCTCCTAACTGCTTCACAGAGCAACTTGGTCGAGGTTGTAGACAAAACTACAAAGGTAGAGTTGGCCATCAAGGCAGGTTTAGTATAAGATGCATCACTCACTCTTGCCAGTTCCACCAAAACCACTCCAAAGAAGGCAGCCATCACTAGACCAGAAGCCAATTTGGTGCAAGCTATTGAAGTCCCTCAACCCAATCAAAATAGCAATCATGTTTTGCCTCAGCCGCAACCAACCCAAAGCTACCCAGCAGCCATGAACATCATTCCTCCCCAAACACAATAATTGTACCAGCCCAAATACCTGGGTGTGCCCAGAGAAAAGAAGAAAAAGAGAGTTCACCTCATTGTCGTATTCCTATAAATACATAATAGAGTACCTCATCAAAAAGAGGTTACTGTAACTGATTAACCCGAGACCACCACCTTACCCTCTACCCTACCTGTGGACTTCAACATTTCGGAGGGGTTCGGATTCCCCCACCTGCCCGTGGTTTTTGGGCCCACTCTTCGGCGCATAATGTCTGTGCATGAGAGGTCGCTAACCCTTTTATAGGAGGGTTAGGCTTTTCTTGGAGTCGCCACCAACTCGGGGTTAACCAATGGAGTTGGACATCGATTCTCCTCTTCGTATAAAGAGGAGAAGTCTAGACCCTGAGGTCTAGGGGTTTGACTCTTAGTACTGGTCTGAGTTCATGAGATTAAGGGTAAGTTGTTTAGTTGCATTTGGGGAAGGTGTTAGGCACCCTAAATACCCACCTTTTTAGGGCGACTTCTCTCATTCATATATGTTTTAAATTATGCTAAAGTCCATGCTTTGTTAAATGTAAAGTTATTGGTCTGGACCATCCCCGTGGTGTGATCATTACAATTGCACCTGAGACATAGTCCCAAGCTGTATGTAGTTCTAGAGGTTTGTTGTGTGTGTCAATCTCGATAGTCAAGTACGTCTGACTGTGAGAGTGATATAGGGTATATTCATTTTAGATTATTTGTATACTTACAGAGTACTCTGTGCTTCTGCAAAATGTAGACAAGTTAGCTAAAGGGGGTCAGGTCTATGTTGTACCAATGTGCCTGGTTTTGAGGACCTAACAGGGCTATGGCCAAGTCTCAGGGTCTTTGGATCGCGAACCATTTCGACATGACCCTAAGGTAAGGTGAAGAATGGTTCCAATCAGTAGCCAGTCGGTTGCACTCCGATGATTAAGTTAGAGACTTCAAAGGGGAAATAATATGCAATCATGAGGAGGTATTGCTCATACCTTTCTTTGCTGCAACTGACTCATTTTATAGCTTTCTTCTTCAATATAGTTCCCGGATTCTAGTTTAACGCCCCAGTACCCAGGCGACGCTGGTGGGCATGATCATAGGAGCTATTATGGTTGGGGTTGGATATGAGTTGGCTTTCTTGTCCAAGTATGGGATGTTACCAGTTTCCTTGTTCTCTGATTTGAATGACACGTGTCTTCCTTCCTGATATGAAGGTCGCGGATAGGGCCGGATCGGATGCGTCAGCGAGTACATCTTGAGGATCCTGATTACCTTAGGAGATACTTCTAAATGACCTCGGTGGTCTCGAGAGACATTGGGTCGGTGCCCTCGGGAAAATATGTTCTCGGGAATTGTGGTGGCTTCAGGAGACATTGAGTTGGTACCCTCCAAAAGACGTGTTTTAGAGAATCTCGACACGGGGGTGTCGGGTCAACTGTGTCGAGGCTTAGGATCTTGGTCCAAGCCGAGGACCTCGAATGCATGTCGGATTCAATCCCATCAATTCCTACTCCTATGATAAAGTAACTAGATAGATTGGATTGATGATGCCTCTAATTCTTCACATTGTGCCATTTATAGTGCTATCAGTTAGTTATGATAGTTTCTTTACTTCAAATTAGTTTATCTTCAATAACTATCATTGTTGATGTGTCAATTTTTCCTGGCTTTTTGATGTTGTTACTGGTAGTGAGAATGGGCTCATTCATGATCCACTTCCCCCTGTTTCGAGTAACCGAAACCCATGTTTGGAAACCATGTTCATTACTTCCAACTCTTGGCGCATGCATCATTCATCCAAAGTTATTTATAACTTTCAACTTCCTACCCTAGGCGTGTTACACGTCGTATCTGTGATGGCTAGTTTTAAAATTAATGGGATCCATGTGTCCTTGCATTGGCTAAATTCGAAAATGGGGTAAATAAATGCCCCACACATGTATCTAGTTTGAAATTGGATTCATGTCTCCCACATCTTTCTATGGTTGGGATTTGTTCTCGTTTCTTTAGAAATCCTCTTTTCTCTTCCTTTGTCACTCTTTCTTCCCATTTCTGATTCTTTTCAAATCTTCTTTCTCAATTTCATATCTTCATATCTTTCCTTTGAGCTATCCTTGCATCTTCCTTTCCTCATGGATTGAGTAAAGCAAACCTCTACTATTAATGTAGATGAGGAAGGTGTTCCTACAGCTCAACCTTCGAATCTTGAAGGAAGTGAAGCGGAAACACCAGCATCCATGGATACATTAGTCCTTGTTGCTAGTAAACTTTGTGTAGAAAGTGAGAAGACTGGGTCTTTTGCTTCGTCAACGTTTAATGCCGTCCTAGATGTTGACAGCAACACTTCTTCTTCTAACCAATTACCATAATTTGTACTTGGTTCAGCATTCTTTACCAAAACACACCCAGAGCTACCTATTGTGACTTTATAATGCTCCCAAATGCAGGATGTCGCGAAGTAATATTTACTCGGTGAGTCCAAGGTCGATCCACAGGGAAAGGGTGCTCTTTAAAAAATATTAATGGTGAAAATAGAATGAATAGAATTGGTTGTAAGGTCTTGATCTCAAAATTTTGATTTTTGTTGAAAATACTTTTTTGTAAACACTAAGGTTCAGAGATCCGCTCACAACAAATCTATAGTTCTTGTCAATGATTCAAATTTATAACTCAATTGAAATACATACGAAGGATGATTCCAATCGGATGATGAATAAATTATTTTATTA
>JAOXJP010230191.1:0-10830 GCA_025762735.1 Platanus orientalis
CCTCTTTGCACCCTCCCCCTGGCAGGGTGCAAAGAGGAGCAGATGATAAGAGGAGCGGATACAATCCACTCTCCTTTTCAGGGGGTGTTTTTTCACTTTTTTGGGGGTATGTAATAATTTGTTATCCGAAGAGGATCCTATGGGCCCCTCTTGAGGTCGATAGGTCTTTTGCTTCTAATAATTTATTTAGGTTGTGTTTGGTTGCCATTTGTAATGAAATCATTTGATTTTAAATTCTCATGGCATTTGAAGCCATAAGGCCATGATTCAAAATGAACTCGTTTAGATTCATATTGATTTGTTAATAAAAACTAGAAATGAAGTCATGTTAGGCTTCTTATAAAATGAAATGATTTATAGTTGTCATTCATATTTTGGTGATGAATAGAAATCAATCCATTTTCGTTGGGGCTCATACGCACGCAAGTACCATGGCAAACCAAAATGAAATGGTTTCATTCCAAGTGGCATCCAAAGGCAAGGTTATAGATTTATATATTAAAGAAGAATTGTGTTGAGTAGGTTCACTTCTTTTTTCTTTGATCATATAGCCTGGATGATTATAACTATCCAAATAGTAATCTTTTTCATCATGAGACTTTCAATGATTTTCTCTTTGAAAATATTGAAAGCAATCGATGATGATAAAGAGAGTCTAATCATATTCATACCTAGGGCTTTCCTATCGAGCAACTCCCAATTAGCTTCTGACATTGCCTCATGTTTCTTTGTTTTCCCACCAAGAGATTGATAGAGATTCTCTGGTATAGAAAATCCTCTATCTACATCTTCCATAGTACAAACTTTATACCATTGAACTTCTCAAATCCTAAATTTTGTAGATTCATCCGTTTGTACTGCCATTCTTACCACTCAAAACAAAGTTTCTAACTTCTTTAGCTTGTTTAAACTGGCTTTCCAAAACCTTAGCTCTGATACTAGTTGTTGGAGAGGGTTTAAGCCAAAAGCCTATTAATCAAACCAAACAAGAAAAAACAATAGTAATCAAAGTAAAACAATCAAACCACAAGAAAACAAGATTTACATTAAAAATGCAAAGTTTGAGAAATACCATGGAATCGCAAAGAAAGCTTCACTATTTGGTAAAGATTACTAGATCTCTCTCAATCTCTCATAAACCACTCTTCTCTAACAATATTTCACCATCTTTTTTAACCCTAGAAAACAATAGAGACCTTATATCTCTCATACAAGTTGATGTTTCCTAGTGCTTCACAGACTTTCCAAATTTGTCTCTTCGTCATCAAATTGATCCACTGACCATTTGGATCAATCCAAGTGCAGTGAATCGATTTACTTAGTCGGTGGGATCGATCCAACACTTCTCTAGTGCCAGTCGCCTACAACCTAGTTTTCCCAAAACTCCTCGGATCGATCCACCAGGTTGGCCAGATCAATCTGCCAATTTGGCCAAATCAATCCAGCCTGTTGGAACACGTTCTCTCAATTCCTTTCGCCTCTGGCATCAAACTCCACTCCAACAGTCTTTGCCTCTCCCACACATCGGGTAAATTAGATTTTTAAGCCCATGCCAGTGGCCCCAAGGGGGTGCATTTTGAACTCAGGACCTCTTCTTCTTGAAGCATGATGTTGGCTAACTACGCTACCTCTTAGGGTTCATCAAGATATTATTTATACTTCACACTTGTGATTAGGATCCTCTCTAGCTTGCAAGCGACTTCTTGCAGTGCACATGTACCCCAAAAAATAACTTTTCAAGGGGTGTTTTTTCACTTTCTTGGGGGGGTATATAATAATTTTTGAGCCGGAGAGGATCCTGTGGGCCCCACTTGAGGTTGATAGGTCTTTTTGCTTCTAGTCATTTATTTAGGTTGTGTTTGGTTTTCATTTGTAATGAAATCATTTTATTTGAAATTCTCATGGCATTTGAAGCCATAAGGCCATGGTTTAAAATGAACTCATTTAGATCCATATTGATTTATTAACTAAAATTAGAAATGAATTCATCTTAGGTTTCTTATAAAATGAAATGACTTATAGTTGTCATCCATATTTTGGTAATGAATAGAAATCAATCCATTTTTGTTGGGGCTCACATGCACTCAACTGGTAGCATGGAAAACCAAAATGATATGTTTTCATTCCAAGTGGCAACCATAGGCAAGGTTATAGATTTATACACTGAAGAAGAGTTGTGCTTAGTAGGTTGACTTCTTGTTTCTTTGAGAAATTCCAATCCGGTATGATCCTAGAGGGGGTGAACAGGATATCTAGAATTTTTCAGTTCTTTTTAATTTAATTGTTTCCCCAATTAAGATAGTTCAAATTAATTCAATTACCCCACAATATGATCACTTAAGTTTAGTACTTTGAGTGAAGTCTTAAAGTGATCGATAAATAATGAATTGCAAATGTAATGTATTTCACAAGATGTTAGATTAAACCGATTTGCAAAATTACTAAGGCTTAGATATTTATGCCCAATTATGATATGAAAATTAAAGAACAAACACAAAGCACATGCAACCACAAAGACACAAAATGTATAGTGGTTCGGCACACTAGCTTACATCCACTCTCCAATGACCACTCCAGTAGCATGTTGATTTTATTGATAGTTAACTCATAAGTATTATAAAGGACATCAACAAAACCTTACCTCTAGTGGCTCTGGTAGAGGTTACTCTGTACACATGAGTTAGGTGTCTCCGGCGTACTCCCAATCTCGCTTCCAGTGTCTCCGACAGAAGCTTTCTCATCCGGTGTCTCTAACGGACGTCGTCAAGTGATGAGAATGAGATAAATGATAGTAGTGCTCAGCCTTTTGAAAGCATATGTGGTTGTGGTCTTCACATCGGTTGAAGGGAGTTTTCTTGATTTGATTTCCCAAGTTAGGCTTAAGCTCTCATAAGCTCCTTGATAGCTTCAAGGGCATTTTATCCAAGTATTAGATGATAAATATGTCAAGCTTTTATTCCCTAAGATTTGCTTTCCCCCCTCTTAATGATTTACCTATCTAACTCAAGAACACCTCATGTAAAGAGGGTTTTAAAGGAGGGTGGATTATATCTGCTCCTCTTATCTAATGCTCCTCTCCACACCTTATCAGGGGGCGGGCACATCAACACTAACAAGTGATATGCGCCCCCCCAAAAATTGAAAATCACTTATCGGCACTGATGTGCCCGCCCCTTGACAGGGGGTTGAGAGGTGCGTTAGTTAAGAGGAGTGGATACAATCCACCCTCATTTTAAAGATGTTTTTCATGAATGGAATGACCAATCTAACATAGAGGAGTAATGAGATGATCAGTTTTAACCTTATTTGGGACAAGTCTCATGCTTACATGGGCGAGTCAAGGCTTCCCAAGCCTTTCAACGGTTAAAATAATGGACAAAAATATGATCGTTATGGATTTTTGGGCAACCTTGAGTGCTCACTTCGTCTCGTGAGCACTCAAGGTACCTAGGCACAAGCACTCGGACTCCCCAAATTCATCACAAACACATCTTGGGAAAATGTACATAACTTTTAATAGAAAAATCAGAATCATATGCCATTTTCTTGTTGGAAAGTAGACTTCTAGATCTTTTCAGAGATGTATAAATTGTAGTCTAATTTATACTGAGTTGATCCATGTTTTCCTTGGAAGTTACCTCAAAATATGTTGACTCAAACAATACTAGTCAGCATAGACACCTGATCCTTAGCAGGCCCTTTACACGCTTTCTGAACTTTGGCTTATAACGAACACTTTCGACATTTCAATTAGACCTTAATTAAGTCTTCTAAGTGATTCCTAGGGTCAACCATGGTCTCAGGGTCTTGTGAGCACACACACATCTACCATATGGTCTCATATACCTAATTTACTTTTTTGTGCTTAGAACTAATGTGTTGACAATCCTTGGTGGTTTCTAGTGTCCTTCTCATGATTTGTATATAGCTTGAATCTCTTGAAAATATTCATTGTTTTGGTGATGATGGTCTTCACACTTGATTTACATAGGTTCTTAATACATTTATATTAAACACTCATCGCTTATACACCACCTAGACTTTGGAATGGATTTGATAATACAATATGACTTAACAATCTCCCCCTTTGTTAACTCCATGACAAAATTCAAAAATAAAGATTACATCATTTTTCAAATATAGGACTACAAGAATCAATACATGAGATTCAAAATAAAATGTTTCTTTGAAGCTCCCCTTTAGTCCTTGGGCTTGTCAGACATGCCAACTTGCATCACACTAAACACCTAGCTTTCTCATATGCCACTAAGGTGCAAAGTATATGTAAAACATGCAATGAATGTGAGTGATGCTAGTACATACTTAATGTGCAATATTTTTAACATGTACCCCCCTTAAATAATATCACTCTCCATGAGTGATATCCCACACTTGTGGTGCATTACCATGTCCCTCTTCCCCTTCATTCTCTCCCCCTTTTTGTCATGAATTGGTGAGGAGAATGGGAGAAGAGATAAACCAACTCAGTATGATAGGTCCATAGTGTGATAGGATCCATAAGTATACTAAGAATCCAAAAACTATGACTAATATAGATATGATAATTAAGTGCAAGTGTCCATGCATAATAGCCAGTGATATGTGCCAATGAGTATACATATACATGACAGGTCAATAGAGCATGAGTGACATATAAATATGTGTTAAAGTGTGCATAGTTGTTCATGGTATGCTATAGTGAGTAGAAAACATATATATGTATATAGATGTGTCAATACAAGAGCAATCCCAGCATGATCCAAATATAAGCAAACATAAAAGATCATGAAAATGTCACACACATGATTATTATAAACCATATGCTTTAAGCAATGGATTCCAAAAATGTGGATTATCATTTGCCTATTATGGTTCTACATGGGCTTATCTTTTGATCATTTCTTTTAGGATTATACTAATCATCTTATAGGGTTTTGATCTAATCCAAATCATCTAAAACCCTTATGACTTTTGCGAGTCATATGGATGGTGTCAAGATACCATCTTGACATGTTCTCATTCCTGTATAGGATGAGAGCTCGTTCCTCTTAACCAAAGTCTTTTTTACCCAAATTTGTTTGGTCTTAGTTTGCTTAGGTTAGACCATTTCATTTGACTCCTTTGAAATTGATTTTGCATATTTAGTCTCTTATCATTTTGAGCCTTTTGGAAGTAGATTTTTCTTCCAGACTCTTGGGGTATTTGGGCACTCAAGTCCCTTTGCCTCTTTTTGCACTCAACTTTTATATGACCAATTAGCCCACAATAGTTCTAATGCCCCGAATTTTATAACCTTATTTAGGTGTGAATTCGAGCTGCTACTATCCGAATCCATATCTTAATCACTATAAATTTTGTTCATTACCTTTATGACCATAAACATACTCCAATGCAGCGGAATAATAAATGAAATGCTAACTAACATTCAATCTTCATAATGCAACAGAAATATAAATATACCCATTCTAAACTATGCAATGGAATATAACCAATAAACTTCAAACATCAATATCAAAAAAACGACTAATCTCCAGTCTAAGCATAATCATGAATATCTAGACAGTACCATCAAATGGTCCTCAAATTGGCCTACAATAATCCATGTCCTCAAAAGACTACTAATTACTAAGTGAAATCATGTCTTAATGATCTCTGTGTCATACATAATAGTGTACTGAAAATAAATGAACAGAAAGTATATAAATAAAATGGTCCTTTTGTCCCCATAAACCACCTTTGAGAATGGACCTGCAAGGAATCTCGTATTACAAGGCAACACCTGAAATGGTGGTAAAAACATGGGTAAGCTATAAAGCTTTTGAGAAAACAAATATAATGTTCCATGGAATAAATCGAATGTCACAAGTACGGGATGATACCAAATCAAAACAGATGAACATATAAGAGTCAAACTAACTACAACAATAATCAGAATCTAATAGAGGTACAAAAGTAATAAGTCAAATCAACAAGAGTCTACAACTGAAATCAATAAACCGTGGCTTATAAGAAAAGTGCATCATGTAATGTGAATGTCTGCTTAAAAATACTCATAATAAATAGGCTTTAACACCTCTAAAATAGATTTTCTTAGCTAATAGATTTCAAAACATATGCATGCTCATGAAAGTCTAATGCAGTTCTCAAACTCATGTAACCCATGAAGGGTTTCCCGCAAAACAGACCTTGGATCATAACAACTCAACCCATCTAGGGTCCATAAACCAAATCTCATCAAAACGCCTCATAACAAATCCAACGGATTAGCTCACGTAGGGCTTTTAACAAAATTGAAATCATATAACCCATATAGGGTCTCTACAAAATGGAAATCTCATATGACCATGTAGGGTCTCTAACAAAACTGAAATCTCATACAAAAACAGGGGCAACTAGTGCTATCTTCACCTATTAATGTCACCCGGTGATTGGGTCTAGAAATGTGGTCATAAAATCGATACAGCCTGCAAAAATCCCCCAAGATGTCAAGGGTTAGCCCATAAAAATGCCCTAGGGCATCAAGGGTTAGCCCGTAAAAATCCCCTAGGGCATCAAGGGTTGGTGGGCAACTAGTGTCGTTTTCACCTATTAATGTCACCCAGTGATTAGGTCTATAAATGGGGTCATAAGACTAATATAACCCACAAAAATCTCCCATGGCATCAAGGGTTAGCCTGCAAAAATCTCCCAGAGCATCAAGGATTAGCTCACAAAAATCCCCCAGGGCGTCAAGGTTAGCTCACAAAAATCCCTTAGAACATCAAGGGTTGGTGGGCAACTAGTGCCATCTTCACCTATTAATGTCACCCGGTGATTGGGTCCAAAAGAAAATCCTCGGATGTGGAATGGTACTTTAAAATCCATGCATATATATAATAATATGTAATTTCCTAATGATACAATGCAAGAGATGTCCAAGTAACAAAAACTCATAAGTGAGACCATATAAAGACCATATTTTAAGCCATATGGAAAGTAGTAGCTCATACTCACACCAAAACCAAATGATCGAAAAATCCTCTCCTAACTTTCTAAAACCAACAATAGTATAGAAGTCTCAAATAAGTCATGTGGATGCAATGATACAAATATGGAGCTCATCAAATCAAGTGTAAGTGGATATGATCAAGTGAAAAACATAATAATAGCATCAATAAAAAACTAGCATATGAAATAGCATAAATAATAAAGCTTGGAGCCAATTAAAGTAAGTAAAAGTTACCAACTAGCAATGATGATATGAATAAGAATCTTAACTATGGGAAAACCAAGATAACATCAAGCATAAGGAGTAGTAATCATTTTCTCCTTTTTAAATTTCATAAGGATTCAGACTTCTTATATTTAATCATAGAGAGAAGCTTAGGATTTCAATGAATTCATAATAGTAGCAAGGTAGAAGGATTAAATCTTAACTAATACATGCTAAAACCAAACTCACATAGATTTAGCAAGAAGTAAAATTTGTCATCTCACCTAAAATAGCAACCCAAAACTGGAGGAAAGTGCAAAAAAATAGAAAGAGTAAAATAATCAACTTGAAAACTCACTAATCCTCAATGAATTTAGTGTTTGGATAAATAAATATTATCAAACTTCCACAAAAGGGCAAACAAGGTGAAGAGAATCTAAAATCTCATCCAAATTAAAGATTTACAATGAATAAAAGGACAAGAATTCAAAAGAGTAGCATATCATGTGTGAAAACTCACAAAAATCTCATAGATCTAGTGTTCAAATGATGTAAACATACCAAATTTTAAAAACTTAATAATCAGATGATAAAGAAACCAAAATGCAAATCAAATTGAAGGATAACCATGAAGAAAGTGGTAAGAGAACAAAGGGAGTAGCACATCATGCATGCAAACTCACATAACCTCTTGGATTTACGAATCAAGTGATGAGATTTTACCAAAACTTCATAGATTAATAATCAAGTGATGAAGACATCAAAATACCAACTAAATAGATGAATAGCCATAAAGAAATAGTAGGAGAAATAAAGGATTAGCACACTATGTATAAACACTCACCATGATCTCATAGATCTAGCAATCAAATAATGTAAACTTACCAAACTTCATGGATTTTATAAAACAATTGACGGAAAGCTAATATCTCATATAAAAGTGAAAAATAATAATAAAGAAATAGTAGGAAAGCAAGAGGAATAGCACATCATGTATGAACACTCAATCTAGACTTCTTCTTAATCAAGGTCTAAAATCCTTAGCCACCTCCTTCCCTTCTTCCCTATTCTTTATAAAATAAAGTAAATCTAACATAAATTAAGTAGAATTAGAAGATTCAATAAAAGAATTACCCATTCTAGTAAGATTTTCAAAGTTGCGAGTAGAACTTACCCAATTTGGGGAAGAACTCTCACACTTAATTCCCAAATCCTTTAAACCTCTCTAACTCTTTCCCTTTTGATGCAAATGAGACTATTAGGGTTTCTTTATCTTATTTCTAGGGTTTTGGGTCAAGTTGGAAAAGTTTCACACTCCCCAAAATGAAGAAAAATCGATTTGGCTTAAAAAAAACCCAATTTGTGTCATTTTGGATCGATCCAGAGGGTCTTAGATAAATCCCCCCAATAATCGGATCGATCCGCATGGGTGTCAGATCGATCTGGCATGTTTTTGAAATCTTTTTTTGTAAAACTATGTGGGTCTAGATTGATCCTGATATTTGCAGATCAATCTGCTAAGTGCGGATCCATCCGAAATGAGTTGGATCCATCAGGATGCCTTTTTTAGGTTTGATCCCTCTGCACTAAAATGGGCATAACGTTCTATAGAAAACTCATTTTTGTAAACCGTTTGTTGGGTTGGAAACTAGACTTCAATATATTTCTAGGGATATATATCTTGAACCTATATCACTCGGGATTTGTGTCAGTGGACCCGAGAAGTTTTTCCAAATCTGTGGACCTATTAGTACAGATAGCTCGTGGGAGAATTGACATAACTTCTTCTAGGAAACTCAAAATTGCACACCGTTTGATGCCTTGGAAGGTAGAATCCTAGATATTTTTATAAAAATACTTCATGACCCCCAATTATCTACGGATTTGTGTCAGTAAGCCCGTAAAGGTACCAAAAATGCGAAACTAGAATAATTTTTGAACTTGACCGGTTTGAGGCCCAACTTGGGTCTTACACTTATAATTTGGTTCAAAAGGTTACTAAACCACTCTAAGATCTGTCTAAACATGTTAAATAATAATTTTATCTTTATGATATAAAATTACAATTTTACCCCTCAAGTGGAAAGTAGGGTATTACAATAGTGGCATATAATTGGTGGTTTTTTAAAAATAAGACCCTTAGAGATTGAGACATAGCCTTTTGATTGGCTAGGCATTTCCTTTCTTCTTTCTTGGTGGGTAGGAGTTTTATCCTTGAGAGAAGAAGTTTGTTTTGTACCATATGTCCTCTTACGTAGTGGAGCTTGAGGAAGGACTTTGGCCTTTCTTTTACCTTTAGGAAAGTCATTCTTTGGCCTTTGGATGGAGGTAGAAGGTTGGGCATCTCCAGAGCTAAATCTCAGTCCCCTTCTATCACCATCTTTGCCTATTGTTGGAAATTTTTCTTGTTTTTTTGCTTCCTTGGACAAGGAGACAAATAGACTCTTTTTTAAGCTCTTCTAGTTTACTCACTTGAGCAAGTAGATCAATTGATCTCCTTTAGAGCTCGGAGTATGTGTGGTCAATGATCTTTTTGTTTTCTTGTAAAGATATGACTTTTTGTTCAAGTTCAAGAGTTTTGTTGGTCAATTTAACATTTTCCTCAATTAGTGTTTTCTTTTCAACTTTTCTATTCCTCTTTAGCCTTAAGGAGCATGGCTAGTTCATTTTCTTTCTCAATCTCCTTTGTTCGAAATTGAGATATGAAAATTTTCAAGGATTTAGATTCTTCAATCAATTTCTTATTTGACATTTTTAGCTTATTGTTGATCTTAGCCAACTCCCTACTCTCAACAAAGAGTTCATTGAAGGCTTCTTGGATGTCCTCCTCATCGTTGTCTTTATCACTTCCGGATTCACTCTCACTTGCAAGTGAATCCTTGGGAGACCTACAAGCCATGAAGGCATTGATTTCACGTGAAGATCCTTCTTCACTAATTTGGGATTCATATTCCAACTCTTCCAAGTCATCCCAAGTGGCTACCATTGCTTTATTTTTGTATTTTACTATATGGTTTGGGCATTCTCTAGCAAGGTGACCAAAACCACCACATTCATAGCACTTTGGTTCTTCCTTAGGAACCTCATTCCTCCTAATGTTTGTATATTTTCTTCTTGAAGAAGGGTTCTTCCTATAGCCATTAGAATTTTTCTTGAATTTTTTTTTAAGGCTTTAGGAAATTTTCCAAGCTCCTCATTGGAGTCCTCGTATGAGTTAGACAAGTTCTCAACCCTAAAATCAATGTCTTTATTTTTTACATTTGGTTTTAGTGTCATCTCAAAGGTTTGAAGGGACCCTACTAGTTCCTCTACAACTAAAGTATCTATGTCCTTGTTTTCCTCTATTGCGGTCACCTTAGGTCTAAATCTTTCGAGAAGAGACCTAAGTATTTTCCTAATAATCGCATATGGTTTTACGAGATCTCCAAGACCCGCCTTGGAGTTCACAAAGTCTTGAAGCTTAGTGTAGAAGTCGATGAACTGTTCATTTTCTTCCATTCTAAGTTCTTCAAATTTAGTGGTGAACATTTGAAGTTTTGACTTTTTCACTACACTAATTCTTCCATGGGTTATTTATAGAAGTTCCTATGCTTTCTTAGCTATAGTGAGAGTGCAAATGCATCTAAACTCACTTTGAC
>JAOXJP010230192.1:0-10830 GCA_025762735.1 Platanus orientalis
ATATATATATATATATATATATATATATATATATATATAGAGAGAGAGAGAGAGAGAGAGAGAGAGAGAGAGAGAATGGTTGTCTGTTTTGAGACAGACCTCTATAAAGGCATTTTTATCACAGAATATTTGCTTCGTGTGTGTGTGTATGTGTATTTTGCTGTCCTCTGTTGCTCGTTACCTTGCCCATGTACTCTGTACAAGCAAGAGATAGGTAGAAGGTGGTATCGGCTCCTCTTATCTAACATTTCTCTCCGCACCCTGTCGGGGAGCGGGCATATCAGCACAGACAAGTGATATCATTTGTCGGCGTTGATATGCCCACCCCTTGACAAGGAGCATGGAGGGGTGTTAGTTAAGAGGAATGGGTACAATCAACCCTCAGATGGGAAAGATGGACGAATATCTCGCCGCACCCAAGCAGTGACCCAGCGGCGGCTCACAATTCCCATATAATGAATTTTTTAGTTTCTTGCAATAAATGGGTATTTTACTATTTGTTTTCATTTAATAGCTCATTTAGGAACATTGGTAATAGGTGCATTCTTACCCCCACCCCCAAGTTAATGCCACCTCGCCAAAATACCTCTCTTACCTACTAACTAATTTGACGCGTGGAAGCTATAAAATCAGCCAGTCAAGGAATCATATAGCTTTCTTTTTACCGAAATATCCTTGTCTTTTTCTAAGCGTCACGGATGTTGAATTGGGCTGATGTGGACCGCTTCTGGACACATGGCCCACACAAGCATGGTGTATGAGATGGATGGTCTAAATTGGCTACATCATTCCTCTGGATGGCTAAAGAACTGGGCCCATTTTCAATCACAAGGATTCATTGTTTTCACTGTGTTTGGCTGATGGTCTTGTGCCGAAGGGAAAGTGACGGTCGAGATCATATATTTGGCGTTGGGCAGCACGGATTTGGTGTATCCCCTTAAAGAATTCCTATGGTCGGCCCTGCATCAGGAATGGGTGCTCTTCACTTTTCTTCCGCTCCTGCTGCCTGTGGACCTTTTAACTGGGGAAATTTTTTTTCAGTTAATTTCCCTTTTATTAGATTAGGTGAATTGTCTTTTTCTTCTTTTTTTTTTTTTTTTTGGATAAATAAACAGGTAGATAGACCAGTACAGCTAAAGGAGTCCACATCCTTATCAGTAGGAATATTCCACTGGCTAATGAATGTGGCACGAAAAAGCAGGAGTTTCTAATTCTTGACCCAACCTACCAACCC
This sequence comes from Platanus orientalis, assembly GCA_025762735.1. Classification (NCBI taxonomy): domain Eukaryota; kingdom Viridiplantae; phylum Streptophyta; class Magnoliopsida; order Proteales; family Platanaceae; genus Platanus; species Platanus orientalis. The sequence continues at coordinate 1,235 of JAOXJP010230192.1, forward strand.
ACCCTAACCCCCGTTTCTACCCGAGGTATCCGGGCCTCTTGAGTATTTGACTAGTTCGTCGGGGCATGTGGACTCCCTGTGTCTCTCACATACCAGGTAAATCTTGTTTTTCACATCCGGGCAAGTGACCTCAAGGGTAGGTTTCAAACCCAACCTACCACAAACCTAACTTTCTACAAACACTAGAACCCACCAATCCTTCTGTTGTTGGGTCAGGGTTGTTGTTGTTTTTAGCAATAGAGTTAGGGTTGGTTAATCTTAACACAATTAAAATCTTGTTCAGGTTCGAGTTACATAATGGAACGTTACTCTTGGTGTTCAAGCTGACTTGACCATTGCAACCTCTAAACCTTTACCAATTATCACTGTACTTCTATAATGTAAAATTTTAACTCTGGCATAAACAATTTTAAGAATCGGACCAGGCAGGACCAGGCCAGATTGGACAGTCAAACCATTTGGACTGGTTATATCAAACCCGTGAACCTTGGTTAGCCTCAAAACCGTTGACTAGTCAACAAATCATTTGAACAGTCTAGTCAAATCATTGACTCATGAACCACTGGCGTCTCATCTGGTTATAAATAGACCTTATTTAGGGAAACAAATCTCTGATTAATTATAAGCACTCACATTATTTCTCACTATTTCAACCCAAAATTATTTTTAGGCCTTTCCTTATTCGTTTAATGCAAATTGCACATGATCAAACTATCAATCCCTCATCTCATCACCTAATAGTTCTACCCCTAAGCTCTTGCAAATGCATTCATTTTTATTCAATTTTTCTCTAATCTTGTTATTCATCCATTCCAACGTCCATATCTCAGTTAAACTCGGTCGATGTATCGATTGTTTCTTAATAGTCTTGCATCCTATTCAATAAAGTATGGTTAGTCTTATAGTAGTTTTCTAATGATATTCTTATCTCACACAATAATCCGAGAGCATCTCTCCACTTCATCGATCTCACTCTGATTCTATGAGCAACCTTCTTTTCATTCTTTGATGATTGAATTAAGACAACGAAACAATTCTTGGTTATCAGTCTTAAATACTCTTATTAGTAATATTATAATAATTATGATTATTGACACCCTTACACTAGTGTGGAATCTGAGATATTCTTATTGTTGCTGTGCCCTTTAAGAATGTTATCTCACCTAAAACCCTTTGTATGATTCACAGCTTATTTTGTTGCCGGCACCGACATCGGAAAATTCACCATGAAAGCCATGGAAGACATCCGTACCCTCAACAAATCCGTCCATTTCCGACCAGCCTGCAATTTTCTCAACATAGCTGAGCTTGCTTCTCTATGGGAGAAGAAGATTGGACGGATCCTTCCTAGAGTAACAGTTACAGAAGACGACCTACTCGCTGCTGCAGAAGGTTCACCCTTAATGACCCTCCCATTTCCAATCACATTATTAGCTTGTTACTGATATGTTAAACATAATAGGAGAATCTTAAGCCTCTTTTTTTTCAAATCAGTTACCATGGTTTCCAAATATTTTGCAGAGAATTGCATCCCACGCAGCATTGTTGCCTCGTTCACTCACGACATTTTCATTAAGGGCTGTCAGATTAATTTCTCCATTGATGGACTCAACGATCTCGAAGCGACTTCTCTCTATCCTGACATGCCTTTCCGAACCATGGACGAGTGCTTCGACGACTTTGCTGCGAAAATAGTCGAAGAGTCGGCGGTGGTTCATCAGCCAGTGGCCAACACAAATGACTATGTTGTAAAGAGAGTCGAGCAGCCGGCGGTCGGCGATGATGGGATCACCACGCCAAATACAATGGTGGAAGTAATGGTTCTCACTGCAACATGCGCTTGATTAATCAATGATCAAGTTAATGAATTATTTAGCGTGGAGTCTCCCACGATGGTTTGGATCCCGTAAACAGAATAACATGGTCCAATTTGTTCAATTGCAAGAAATTCTTGATTTGGGTCCCAATTAGTCAATAATCTAAGGTTCAATTTGTCATTCTGTAATACCATTATTAAGTGTCTCATTTGGATCACCAAGTTTGGATAAATATGTATGTGGGGGACTATTTCGTTTAGGATTTTTAAAATATTGGAAGTTGTAGCAAATAAAGATGTCAAACTTGGTTGGATCAATTTGTTATTTCACATTTTAATTGAGTACATTTTGTATCAATGTTATGTCTTATGTCTTTGAGTGTTTGCTCATGCCCTAAATTACATATATTGGTGTGTCTAGAGTATATTTACTTGAAAAAAGAAAACTTCATATGGTTTTAACCTTCCTATGATTTGGCATGAAGAAGAATCCTAGGAGAAACAATAACAACAACAATGAAAAATTTAGAGCTTATATGCTCAACAAACAGTTTTTGAAAAAGATTTAGACCCTAAGAACTAACAATTGAGGTTATAATATCTAACAATTGAGGTTATAATATAAGTCGAGAAAGAACTTCTTGCTTGAATAATCATGGAATTGTGCATCAGAGAGCATGCAATGACACTCCAGAACAAAACAAAGTTAATGAACAAAATGTCACATTGCTCAAATTTCTCGAACCCTATCATTTTTATGGTCATGTTCCTAAGATATACTGGGATGAAGCTATGCTATCTGTTGTTTATATTATCAACATGCTTCCTACTTTGGTTCTTGATGGCAAGACTCCTCATTTTCGTCTCACATGAACCAAACCAGACTATCAACATCTTTGGTTGTCGTAGTGTTGTTCATGTCCCTGCTCTATGTTGGGGTAACCCAACCCCTCGAGCTCATGTATGTATCTTGTTAGGCTATGAACACTCTCTAGGATAGAAAGGGTATATATTTTATGATCTTGTCACAAAGAAAATGAACATTTCTCGTCATGTGACTTTCAATGAGCAGCAATCTTACTTCTCTCCCTCGGCTACAATTCAGGGGGAGTGGAGATTTCCAACCTTCTGCCTCCACTACTTCCACTTCAACTTCTGCTACATTGATTAATCTAGTTTTGCTTCTAAAGAGTCTCAAAGTGAGAGATAACCTATCTATATAAGCAGGAGATTCTTGTGACTCATACACCATCTTACACAGTGTATACCAAAAAGAGACTCCGTGTAACACCAAATCTTGCTGAAGCTCAACCAAGACCTGAAAGAGATCAGTAAATCAGCACTTCTCCTTCTCCAGACTCAAGCCATGATCCAATTCCAGACAACATGCCTGAGGTACACCACTCCTCTCATCTCTCTTGTCCTATTCAAGGCTTTGTTTCATGAAATTCTTGATCTCCTTGTCACTGCGTATATCTTGCTAGTCTCTCTTCCCTATAAAAGAACCTGATTCCTTTTATGAAGTGTCATCTCAATCATGTTGGAGAGAGGCCATGGCTTAAGAGCTACAAGTTCTTGAGAAAGAAATCATACCTAGGAGTTGGTTTGATTCCTTTACCCAAAGGTAAGTGATCAATTGGAAACAAATGGGTGTACAAGGTAAAGTGTAAAGCAAATGGCTCCTTTTTTTCTAGAGGTATAAATGGCTTGTAACAAAAGGCTTTTCTTAGGAGTATGGTTAAGGTGAAGACTTGGAAGGTAGCAAAAGGCTTTGCTCCAGAATATTGGATAAATTATGAGAAAACCTTTAGTCCAATTGCGAAGATGACCACATACGATAAGGACTTTATTGGCTATTGCTGCATCAAAGAAGTGGTCCCTATACTAGCTAGATGTGAAAAATTCCTTCCTACATAGAGAAAAACGATAAGGAAGTATATTTTTTTACTTTCATAGAGCTTCACTATTCCGGGTAATACTCATCTGGTATGCAAACTATAAACGACCTTGTATAGCTTAAAGCAAACTCCAAGAAATTGTGGTAAGCTTAGCAATGTTATCATAAATAAAAGCTAGTTTTCATAGAAGCATGGCAGAGTATTCTCAGTTTTCGAAAAGGAGTACTCATGTAATTTGAGTTCTTCTAGTATAAGTTGATGACATCATTATTTCAGGATTGATGAGGAAGAGATCAACAAAGTCAAACAACTATTGAAGAGTTGCTTTGACATAAAGGCACTTCCTACCCCTAAAGTCTTTTCTAGGCATAGAGTCAGGTCACCTCAATTTATTATTTTCACTTAACATAAGTATTGATGCAGCACTAATAAATTTTGGACATATTTTAGGTGAAAAATACAGAGAATATTAAGTGCAAACCAAAACAAGGAAAGAAACAAAGAAAGAACAGATATGAAAAAAGGAATTACCTAGGCCTCCACCTAGTTCGCACAAACCCCATGGAGGAAACCACTCTTGGTTTTGGGTTCATCACACATACTCATGCTACAGCTCAGCATTGAGAAGAGAGAAAACCATAAAATTTGTATTCAAGTCAATCATCAATAATCCATCTAAACGTGCAGAGAGGTTTTAAATGCCCCTCCCACCCAGAAATTACAAACAAAGTCATAAATCATAAAAAATAAATAAAAGTCCAATCTAATAAGCAAAATAACAACTAAACCCCTCATTTAACAAAAGGTTAATTATTTTTCTCTACATAATGTGCATAAAAGAAAAGCTAAAAACTAAGTAAAAAAGCAGTAAAATGAAAATGGAGTGGCTCTCTATGGGCTGCCACATGTCTAAAGAAATGGGACCCGCTACTCAAACCATTACATAGGGTTACTTCTTCTTCTCCTCCTCCTCCTCTGATACACCTAGAAGTTGCCTACTCATGGCATTATGTCTGCATCAACTCTCCCGGCCTGGGAAAGCGTTGCCTCTAATGATAAAGATACCGCTCCAAAATATCAAGATCCAACCGCTGCAACTCGACTTCAGTCAACCAAGTGTTGACGATGTCAAGTTGAGGCTTCCACTTGACAAGAAATCTCTAGTACCCTCCTCATCAAGTGAAAATGGTCTGATCATCCAAAATAGCATCAATCTCGTCTCGGCGTGCTGGTAGTGGTGGCTGGGGTGGGACAGGCTGAGGGGGCTAGGAAATGGGGCTCTGTTGGTCTACAAAAGGGTCAACAAAGGGGGTGGACTGGCCATGAAAAGGGACTGAATCCTAAACATTAAATGTCGAGCTAATTCCGCAATCAAACGGTATATCAAGTACATATGCATTACGTTCAATCCGCTTCAGGACTTTATATGGTTCTGAACTCCTAACATGTAATTTCTATACAACTCTAGGCTGGAATCACTCTGGGCAGAATCGAACCATCATTGAATCCCCAATCTGAAACTCGTGGTGTACACGATGAGAATTAGCCGACTGTTTGTATTTCTCATTGCTCATGGTAATCTTCCTCCTAATCTCCTCGTGTAGTGAGTGAATATGTGATGCAAATGAAGATGCAGACTCTGAAGGGTTGTAGATCGCCGACATAGGTATCTGTCAGCACCCAAATTTTGACTCGGGTCATGTGATAGCATAAGGACAGCATAACAACATTTAGGCATCAAGATTCTAAACACCCTTAGCTTAGGAAGAGCAAACCTGGACTATAAGAGGTAAGTTTTCCACCTCCTATAAGTCTTTCTCTAGTAAAGCATCATAGATGAAAAAATTACCATTTTGCCCTTTTACCTTCAAAGACTCAATACTCACTATTTGTCATCTAGATTACTGAATTTATCCGCCTATGTAAGCCTTATTGTCATGAAGCATCATAGGCAAAGAATTCACATTTTCACCTTTTTCAACCTACGGGTGAAAAATTATCATTTTACCCTTTCTACTCAGAGAATGACCCCTGGACCCTCAAAGGACTCCCGATGCTTCTCCTATGGTCCAAATGGTGTAATTTCATATCCTATACATCCCTGAGTCTCCCTACTCTATGGAACTCATCACAGGTCATACATTATTTGAAAACTACAACAACCAATTTCTCAATCTATGATAACCCTAACCAAGAAATGACCCTTGCTAGAGCTCTCAAAAACTCATCCAATCTCCGAATCCAGAAACGTCAGTCACCATATCTCGGCTTGGCCTTAGCTTCAAATCTCCAGGTCTAAGAAAAGAGTTTTGAAGTCTCAAACATCTGTGAAATCTCAAATCCTCCCCAAAATGTCAAAAGGTTGTTTTCCTGCTTTTTGCTTTTATAGAGCCAAAATATTCTCTAGACCTCTAAATCAAGATCAGTCCTCTAGACCTCTAAATCAAGATCAGTTAGTGTCCATTTCTTCAAAATCGTGAGGTCTTCAAAAAGGTGTCTAAGGAGCAAGGACTTTCATAAAAATCTATCTACCAAGATTCCCTCAAAAACTCCAAAAAGCGCAACAAATCAGGTCTAAAAATCAGGTGATCGACCAGCTCCCAAGAGCACATCTGAAATCAGAAATTCAGTTAGTCAATGACCACATCACTGTAAATTCAGAGCCTCATGACTATCAGATCCACACTAATTTACAGAAAATCTGTGGCCCGAGCAGTCATTTCTTCCTAAACAAAAAAAAGTGCATTTTGTCTTTATTTGGCATGCAGAATGCCTTTAAAAGTTCTCCTGAACTCGGAATGTTGCAAGGTTAGAGCCATTTTCTTAGTCTCACTCCTGTCCTCAATAAAGCATTTTTTCACAAACTCCTAGTTCAAGAAATGTCTGGTCATTCAATTTCACATGGCTTCAGGTAGCTACAGAAACCTAATTTGCTCAAGCGATTTTGCTTCAAAAAAACTCTTGGCAACTACCTGGGAATCCAGCAACCAATCTGTCAGCTCCTATATCTCCGAGACTCCCCAAACTTCAAATCCATATGATACAACCCGAATAGGCATTTTATAAAAAAAAACCAGCAGCATTCCCTTTCCAATTTTGTTAAACCGCTCAAAAAATGGTTTTTAACCTAATTTCCCACTCAGGTACCGTAATCTCGTGTAGTCAGAAGCAGAGAATCACTTGGACTTAGGGTCATCTATCCCTGGGCAACTCTTGAGTCAATTTTATCATTTTTCCCTTTCAAACTGCATTTGAGAGTTTTCAGGTCAAAAAAACTTGATCTCACCCCATTACCTTTTTCGTAATTTGGTTCTAACTGGACTAGTGAGACCAAAGAATCTGTGACCTTTGAAATTGACGTTGACTAGGTTAACTTTCGAGCTCGAGAGCTTGCACGGAGTGATGATAGAGAGAGGGTTCAAAAAAGTCAAAAAGCAGATATTATTCAAATGAGCTAAAAATCAAGATATTTTGCATTTAATGCATTCTCATCTCTTAGCCTTTTTTGGCATCCCTTGGATGGGTATTTTCCCACAAGATTCTTCACTCCCCTCTCTTGAATGTGAATCTTGAAATTCAAATCCCTATAGAACCCCTCACAGCCCCCCATTTGGCATTCCATGCATTCCCCTTTTAAGTTTGAAACTAATGAGAGTATGCCGAAAGGCATCTCCCATGTCACTAACATCTCTTTCTCCATTCACCCTCAATAGGACACCCCTCATCTCACCATTCACTCAACAAGCACAACCTAAATCTATCCCTCTATGCAGCCAAGTCACCCATCCATGCCCCTTAGCCGAGATCATTCCCCATCCTTCACCTAGATTTAATCCTACCCATCCACCTAAATTAGGATAGACATCATCCTAGCCCTCCATCTAGCAACCCTTATCCTTAATCCTCACTCTCCATTTAACCATTTTGGATCTATTAATAGCCCCAAATTCATGCAAAGAGGAATTAGCCACAAAAAACCCCAAATCTAAAGGAGAGAGGAAGAAGAAGAAGAAAAAAAGTAAGGATTCATCAACCCTAGGTCATTTTTGGCCCAAGGTAAGCCTAAACCTGTGTTCAATTCACTTTCCCCATCATCATATATCAAATTAGTATGTTGTTATACTGTCTAATTCATGCTAGAGCACTGCTCTAATTCGGATTACACAGTAGAGGCTGTTGAGCCTCTACTTGCTTTCATTTTTTACCCCTTTCTATGTCGATTTTTGTATGATTTTTATAGGGGGATTCTTGAGCCCAAATTTGACTATGTTAGACTAGACATATACATGATATGTTGTATTTAATTTCATGAATTTAGGAGCTGTGGAAGGCCACAAGATGGCCCCCCAAACAAACCCAAAAAACCGGGTCTTTTGAGACCTAGTTTTGATGAATATTTGTCGATTTTTGTTTGAATTTTGTATTCATGATATGAAGCCCAATTTTTTTTATATGTTTTTCATATATGTACATCTTACTAGCATGCATAATTTCAAAATTTTATCGTACCCCTAAGGGGTCCAAATGGCCGAAACAAGGCTGCTAGATTTTGGGTCCAGGCTTAATGCCTATTTTTTAAGGGAATTAAAAAATAGGTGGAAGAAAAAATAGGTGTTATACAAGTATAGTCTTATCATATATGGTTGAAAATATCTCCCTCTCATCTTTTCAAATTGACTGACCATGCTCAAATTGGAATTTTGTAGAGAGATATGCCCTCCGGAGTACAGACTGTCCAAACCCAATTCCTGATTTTTAATTAGTTAAAAATAAGCAATGACAGTAAAAAAGGGCGTCAGTTTCAAAAATAGGCATTAGACAAGTATATGCTTATCATATATGGTTGAAAATATCTCTCTCTTAGCTTTCCAAATTGACCAACCACGCTAAATTTAGAATTTTATGGAAAGAGATATGCCCTCCGGAGTGTAAATTATCCGAACCCAATGCCCGATTTTTAATCAGTTAAAATTCAGGCATTGACAGGAAATATAGGCGTTGGAGAAATTCAGGCGTTGGGATTTGGGATCCACCCCAGTGAGCTTTGACTTTCTCTAATGCCTATAGATAGCCAACTGACATCTTGAAATTCATCCATGTGCTTAGGCACCTCTGTGTGCCCTATTTTCAGGTGTTAGGATGAATTTCAAGTGTTAGGCCTGTGAAAGTCAAATGAAACCTAGCTTCAAACCAATTCATTCCATAGACAAAATCTAGGGATACCTTCACTACAAATGCCCTTTCCAACTTTCCTAATAATCATAGTAAGGTTGATTATACATTTGTGATCTGTAAGTGTATCAGATACCTAAACTTTACCTGTGAGACAACGCTTGAGTCGTGGTTGCTTTGTCAGTACGACCAGGTTAAGTCAACTTACACTTCACTACATTTCAACCTGTCCCAATCTTTTATGGTCTTCACCTTTTCTTAGGGTCATGTCACTGTGGTTCATGACCCAAAGACCCTGAGACTTGGCCATAGCCTAATTAGGTTCTCAAAACCATGCACATTGGTACTACATAGTCCTAACCCCCATTTAGCTAACTTGTTTACATTTTGTAGCAGCGCGGAGTACTCTGTAAGTATATAAATAATCTAAAATGAATCTACCTTAAATCACTCTCACAATTAAACGTACTTGATTATCGAGTTTGGCATACACAACAAACTCCTAGAACTACAAGTAGTTTGATCCCGACAAAACCCAAGGAACACCTGAACCACAAGATCGGGTATATAGGCAGCTCAAGACTATGTCTCAGGTGCAACTATAATGATCACAGCACGGGGGTGGTCCAAGATCAATAACTGTACATTTAACAAGCATGGACTTTAGCATAATTCAAAACATGTATGAATGAGAGAAGCCGCCCTAAAAA
>JAOXJP010230193.1:0-10830 GCA_025762735.1 Platanus orientalis
ACTCGGGATCGGTCCCGGCCGATCCCGATCCGATCCGGGCGATCCGAACCCGGATCGGACGAGTTTTAGAACCATGCCTCAGATAGACTCTAATTTATCTCATTCGAGGCTCATGGAAGAATGGTTAGTCTCGGTATCTTGAAGAGAGGATGGACAGATAGATGAAGAAGAGAGAATAGGCAGTTGAAGAATAGTATGAATAAAATGACTGAAATAGCTTTGTTTTCTATTTTGGATGCTAGAAAAACATGGGTATTTTTAGTCTTAATAAATTTGGGCACGATGCTAACCTGTATATATTCCAACTACTTAGGGTCTGCTACATGAATCCCGTTATGCTATTCCACTCTTTCTAGGGCTATATTTTTTATTGGATCATAAGTTTGTTGATGTATATTAGAATACAATATGTAAGGGTATGTGTATATAAGGGTATACTTGTAAATACCATATACTCACATGTAATGATCTATCCTTTCCTTTTTGAATATATAGAATCCGTACGGGAAGAGTATCTTTACACTCTCCATTCGATTCTCCTCTCTTCTTCTTCCTCTTCATTCCTACTTTCTTCTCTAACCCTAGCATACTAATCAGCAAATTCACTTGGTATCAGAGTCTAGGAGGACCCTAGACCTTCTGCACCTGAGAGAAGCACCATAGGACCCTTGTTGACGTCAACTGGCCGTATGCCAGTGGGCTGTACAGATGCGTCAGACCAGCATGTAAGGTGTCTAGATTTTGAATTACCTGATTATTTGTGATTTTTTGGTTCCAATCTGAGTTTATTTGGAGCTGTTTCAATTTTTTGTTTATTTTTTTTTCTTCTGATTTTGAGTGATTTATCAAATTTCCGGAAATCTGTAGATCTGTTCCATATAAGTTGTTTTTGATCCCTTAAGCCAGATGATTTCAGTCCTAAACCATGTTATGGATCCCCTGAAACAAATCCCATGGTATTTGGACTGGTATTGAAGTGTCGGTGTTCAAAATAGTGGACCATATTTGATGCCCTACCCATGAACTCGTGATTTCTGGCTTTTTTTTTTGGATGCTCTTCGACTAGCTCTTTCTGGTTGTACTCTTTGGCATTTGATTAACTGTTCTAAAGTCGATTTCTACTGTTCATGATTTGTGGAGGTCCTATCTTGTTGCTTTGTGCTGATTTCCTTGTATTTGAAGCTATTGTGTGATGTCTTATTGTTTTTGGCTATGTTTAGCCATTCAAAAGCTATTGTTGGTGCTTGGTTACTCTGTGGTTGCTGCTATGCGCAAGTTTGCAACATCTTTCCCGGTTGTTTCTTGCCTCTAGTCTTGTGGGTTGAGGACTTTTTTATAACTGTCTTGGATCTCCTTGTGTTATTTTGTCTCGTATTAGGTATTTTTATTTAATACCTTATTTGTATACATGATTTATTGTATATTGAAGAACATGAGTGTATAATATCCTTATATCGCAAATACCCTTAATACACTTATCCCATGTACTCCAACACTCTCCCTCAAGCTGGAGAATAAATATTACACATTCCTAGCTTGCCAACCAATGACGTAAATGAAGCACCACTTAGACCTTTTGTAAAGATATCTACAAGGTGAGCCTTGGTTTGGATATATGGAATGCAGGAGCTTCCCTTCTTGATATGGTCATTTATAAAGTGTTGGTCTACTTCCACATGTTTTGTCCTGTCATGCTGAATGGGATTATGTGCAATGTTTATAGCTGCCTTGATGTCATAGTAGAGAGTCATAGATCCTTGTATTGGGAAGCCAACCTCGGTTCATAACATCTTTAACCATAGGGCCTCACAGATCCCATGGGCCACCTAAATTTAGCCTCTGCATTAGACCTTGCAAACACAGATTGCTTCTTACTTCTCCAAGTCACCAGATTTCCCCCTACAAATGACCAATAGCTTGAGGTGGATCTGCGATCTATAAATGAACCTGCCCAATCAGCATTAGCATATATTTCGACCCGAGAATGTCTATATCTTTGATATAAGATACCCTTTTCTGGACAACCTTTTAAATATTTAAGGATTCTGTATTCTATTTCCAAATGATCTTATGTTGGAGCATGCATAAATTGGTTGATGACGCTCACTGCATAAGTTATGTCAGGATGAGTTAAGGATAAATAAATAAGATTCCCAACAAGTCTTTGATATCTTCCAACATCAATGAGTCTTGTACTGTCATTTTCCTTCAACCTGTGGTTCGCTTTTATAGGAGTTGCACATAATGTTTACAGCCTATTGTCAGCTTCCTTAAGCAAATCCAAGACATACTTTCGTTAAGAAAGAAAAATGCCTTGATTTGATCGGGTCACTTCTAGATGGTTGGTGTACTTGCAAAGAATTAGATAGAAAAGCAAAGAGAGGAATAAAGAGAAGAAGCAAGAGAATAAGAGAAAGAGTACACAAAAGTTTGGGGGATAGAATCGTATGAGTTATTTTGTCTCATACTAGGTATTTATATTTATTACCTTATTGCATACAAGACTTATTGTATATCAAAGTACATGGGTGTTTAATACTCTTATACCACAAATCCCCTTAATACACTTATCCCATATACTCCAACAGTCCCCCTCAAGTTGGAGAAGAGATACTAACCAATGACGCAAATGGAGCACTACTCAGACCTTTTGTAAAGATATTTGCAAGTTGATCCTTGGTTTAGATATATGGAATACAAATGTTTCCCTTCTTGATATGATTCTTTATAAAGTATCGGTCTACTTCCACATGTTTTGTCCTATCATGTTGAACAAGATCATGTGCAATGTCTATAGCTACCTTGTTGTCACAATAGAGGGTCATAGGTCCTTGTATTGGGAAGCCAACTTTGGTTAACATCTTTAGCTATTGGGCATCACAGATCCCATGGGCAATTGACCTAAATTCAGCCTTTGTACTAGACCTTGCAACCACATATTGCTCCTTCTCCAAGTCACCAGATTTCCCCCTATAAATGAGCAATAGCCTAAGATGGATTTGCAATCTGTTAATGAACCTACCCAATCAACATCAACATATATCTCAACCCTAGAATGTCCATATCTTTGATATAAGATGCCTTTTCCTAGACAACCTTTTTAAGTATTTAATTACTCTGTATACTGCTTACAAATGATCTTGTGTTGGAGCATGCATAAATTGACTGCTGACGTTCACTGCATAAGTTATGTCAGGACGAATTGAGGATAAATAAATAAGACACCCAACAAGTCTTTGATATCTTCTATCATCAATGAGTCTTGTATTATCATTTTCCTTCAACCTGTGGTTCGCTTCTATAAGAGTTGCACATAGTTTATAACCTGTCATTCTAGCTTCCTTAAGCAAATCCAAGACATACTTTCGTTGAGAAAGAAAAATGCCTTGATTTGATTTGGCCACTTTTATTCCCAAAAAATATCTCAAGGAACCCAAGTTTTTAGTTTCAAACTCTTTTAATAACTTCTTCTTCAGCTGTGCAATCTCAACCTCCTCATTCCTTGTGAGCACAATATCATCAACTTAGACTATTAGTACTGTGATCTTGGATCCTTGACGTTTGGTGAAGAGTGTATGATAAGTTTGCACTTGTTTATAGCCAACATTAATCATAGTAGTTTTGAACCCTTCAAACCATGCCTAGGGTGATTGTTTTAGACCATACAATGCTTTCTTCAGTTAACAAACTTTTGCTTGAGAATTAGACACATGGAACTCATGTGGTGTCTCCATATATACTTCCTTTTCTAAGTCTCCATGTAAGAAAGCATTCTTCACATCAAATTGTAATATGAGCCATCCTTGATTTGCTGCCAATGATATAAGTACTCTTACAGAGTTCATTTTCGCAACTGGGGCAAAGGTTTCTTGATAGTCGATGCCATATGATTGAGTATACCCCTTAGCTATCAGCCTTGCCTTGTATCTTTCCATGGATTCATCTGACTTGTACTTGACTTTAAATACCCATTTGCAGCTCACCAACTTCTTCCCCTTTGAGGGATCAACCAGGTCTAACGTCTTGTTCCTTTCCAACTCTTGCATTTCTTCTTTCATAGCATTCCTCTATTGTGGTTGTTGCAAATCTTAAGATTCACTACAAGGGATAGATATAGCAGACAAGGCAATAGAGAATTTGCAAAATGTTGGTGAGAGTGAATGATACGACACAAAATTAACCAGTAGGTGTTGAGTACAAGATTTCACCCCCTTTTTAACTACAATTGGTTGATCAAGATTCTGGTCTTCAGGAACAGGTTTAGGATTAGGAATCAAAGGAATAGTTACATTACCTGTTTCAGGAGTGGATTCCGAAGTAGAAGCTTGGAGTGGTTCACGAGAAGATGGATCTTGTTTTTTTTGTCATTGTTCTTGCATAAATCTTTCTTGTTTATTCTTTTAACTGTAGTATTTCAACTTGTTTCCTCCTTAGTCACCATCATTTTTTTTCCTTTTTCTTTGTCATTCTCCCCCTTTCTTCCAATACCATCAAAGTGGTAAATAGGTATCGGGATAAGAAGTGTAACCAAAGTCGAAAACAACTCTTCACTTATAGATTTCTCCCCCTGAAGAGATGTCTGAGTAGAGCAGAAGAATGGAAGAGACTCAAAGAAAGTGAAATCACATGATACAAACTTCCGACGGGTGGAAGGATGGTAACACTTGTATCCTTTTTTTATCAACACCATAGCCTAGAAAAATGCATTTTAGTGTTTTGGGATCAAGTTTAGACAGTTCCGACTTGGGAATATGAACATAGCAAATGCAGCCAAGTGTTTTTGGAGGTAAAAAAAACAATGGAGAATTAGGGGACAACACTTCAAGTGGAGCTTTGTTAGAAAGAACTCTGGAGGGCATCCGGTTCATGAGGTAGACTACCATTTGAATGGCTTCAGACCAAAAAGTCTTAGGCACATTCGTTGTGAACATGATTGCACGCACAATCTCTGAGGGGTGGTTGTTCTTCCTCTCTACTACCCCATTTTGTTCCAGAGTTCCTGGACACGTGGTTTGATGAACAATACCAAATGCATCAAGGAATGATGTTAACTCACAAGAAAGATATTCCCCTCCATTATTTGAACGTAAATTTTGAAGCTTGGCATTGAATTGAGTGCACACCATAGAATAAAATGATTTAAAGACAATATTCACATCACTCTTATGTTTGAGTAAGTAAAGCCAAGTAGTTCTTGAACAGTCATCCACAAAAGTTACAAAATACTTAAATCTGGACAAAGAAGTAGTAGGTGTTGGATCCCAAACATCAGAGTGCACAATAGAGAAAGGAACCGAACTCTTTTTATTATTACTATCTGGGTACGTTGTCCTACAATGTTTAACAAGTTGACAAGGTTCACAATAACCATCCAACTGAGTACAAGAAACGTGAGGAAATATCTTCCTTATTAAATGAAATGATAAATGTCCAACTCTATGATGCTATAAAAATAACTCATCTGGAGACGTAACATTCTTTTTTATTGCAAAAGTTGCGACTGATGAAGTAGAGTCCAGGATGTAAAGACCGTTCTTCTCATGTCTCAAATCAATCGTTCTTTTCGTCGCCATGTCCTGAAACATACAGTAGGAGGGAAAAAAGGTGACACAACAATTAAGCGACTTGGTTAGATGGCTAATAGACAACTAATTCAAAGTAAAATTAGGAACATGAATGACAGAAGAAAGACATATATCAAATGTAGCAGGAATGTCACCTTGACCAACAATAGAAGACAAAGAGCCATTAGCAATGCACACTTTGTCTTGACAGTGCAAACCTTATAAGAAGTAAACAAGGAGGACATACTAGTCATGTGATGAGAAGCTCGTGAATCAATGATCCAAGTGCTTTGGGTAGTAAGGGATGCGGACAATGCAGACACAATGGTACCTGAATGAGCAAAAGAAGTAAGAGCTATGGAAGATTGATCAAGTTGTGAAACAAAATGTCTGAAAGCAACAATTTCATCACTTGAAAGAATTCCTATATCATGGGAATTGGAAGATGCTATAGTAGAAGCCATCATGGATGCCTCAACACCACCCCCTTTGCCACCACTTGAACCACCGTGAGAAGCAGAGTGAGATACAAGATCATGGGGGTGTCCATGAAGATTTCAACACTAATCTTTGGTGTGTTGAAAGCGTCCAGAGTGTTCACACTTGAGACAGTCTCGATCATCAAACATAGAAGTAGATTGGCCTCCACGGCCTCGATCCATAGAGTTGCCACGACCTCCACAAGATTAGCTTGACATTAGGGTATATTTTTTTATGGAAGGGGATTGAATCTTAACCCCACGCCATCCTTCGTCACAGTGCACATAAACATATACTTCATTCAAAGTTAGGGGATGACCCATATTGAGGACTTGTACCGTGATCTGCTCATAATCAAGATTCAACCTTGTCAAAAACTCAAAAGCCTCAATCTCCTTTATGTGTTTTTGATAAGTTGTTGCATCTTTCGTGCAAGATGGACGATAAGTAGTGTAGTATGCTGACTCCCACATTTTCTTTAGAGTATAGTAATAAATTGCAAGAGGCTTATCTCCTTGTTTAAATTGGGCAATCCTTTGCCTAAGGTCAAATTTGGCCAACTTTAGAGTAGGTTTTGACTAAGGAGTCCCAGATTTAATATGTTGTTTCCAAGAACAAATAGTGATCACTGATCTCAGGCTTCATCGAACCAAGTAACCACCCCATAACCATCGCATTTTCTGTCTTCCATTTTCTATACTTTAGATTATCCTTGGACGGCTTCTGTATTTCTCCTATTAAATGTTCCTCTTTAGCTCTTCCCCGAATATGAATGAGGATGGACTTTGATCACGTAAAGTAATTAGTGCCATCGAATTTAATTGTAGTAATTTGTAAGTTAGAAAAATCACCATTGAGGTGTGTGTCTCCTTCAACAAGAGTTTCACTTAAGGACTGATTGGAACTTATTTCAGATGTGATTATGCGTAAAACATGTTCTGCAGAAGGTCAAATACATTGGTGCAAGAGACTACTTGAAGATGAACAAGGGGATACAGGGGGACACAGACTTCAGCCACATCATATCCCATGAAACCATGCAGGGCTGATCTGACGGCAACTGTGAGTAGGGTTCCTCTTAGGGTGTAGAAGACTTGCACTGATGTCCAACAACCAAGGATCTATTCAACGAAGGAGTCACAACATGTTTCATGGCGTGGATGCATCACATTGAATATGGCAGCAACCCAAACTCGTCAGTTCTCTCTCAAATCTCCATGGTTTGCAACAAAACCACTCCCAAATGAAAGATAAGTAAAAAATGGTAGGTCTATACCAAATTAAACCAAAGAAAACTCATTCATTTGATCAGATCTATGGATTTAATGAAATCTGACCCTGTTTTCAACTTAAGAGAAAATTGCTTGAAACACGCCCTTTGAGGCTTCTAAAAATCCCAAAAAAATCACTAAAAATGTTTAAACACCATTTCGATCCAAGGGCTTCGCCTTGCTCTGATACATGTACGATCAGATTGACGTCAACATCCGTACGGCTGGTGCTAACCTTATTTTTGGCCTTTTTTGGTCGACGACTCGATCTCCTCTACTTCTCTAACCCGCTCTAATATCAAGTTGGTTGGCGTATCTGCAAATAATTAGATAGAAAAGCAAAGAGAGAAATGGGTCAAAAAAGTAAGAGAAGAAAGAATACACGATAGGTTTGGGGAATAGAATCGTATGAGTTATTTTGTCTCATACTAAGTATTTATATTTAATACCTTATTTGTATACAAAACTTATTGTATATCAAAGGACATGGGTGTATAATACCCTTAATACACTTCACCCACATACTCCATCAAGTGTGATGCATTGTTGAGTGTTGTGGTTGTCTCAATTCTAGTTTGTTGCCTTGTGCAATGAGCTTGGTTTGTTATTTGTTGTATGCTGTTTTTTGGTAAGGCTGTGTAGCCTTTGTTTTTTTGCATCGAACAGTGTGTTGTGGTTGTTCGTGTAGTTTGTGGATTTCTGCTATGTTCTAAAGCTGCTTATGGTGTTTAATACTGATATTCTAGCCTTTAACTGTGTGTCGGATTTTCACATTGCTAGTTATGTTTGGTGTTATTCTTGGAGCTGCTTGGTGCTTGCGGTAATGTTTTTATGTGCCTTTATATTGCGAAGTTTTGGGAGAGAGTTTGGTATGTTGTGGACGCTTATTGGTATTGGTTGTGCATTTCGTGGTGATTTGGCTCATGGTTTGTGTATGGCCTCCATGACACAGTTTTTGTCCAATGTTGTCTTCCATAGTTATTAAACCCGGATCAGACCGGTTGGTCAGACTGGTACTCGGTACATCAACCGGCTTGGGTTGCTGAGCAGATCGTTTTTTATATTAACCCAATCAAACTTAGTGAAACCCAGTGGGTTTTTCGTCCAATCGTCCAACCCGTCTAGTTGGGCCATCTTTTAAACTCGAGTTAGTGGGTTAAAAAGGATTAAAATAAGTGTTCCATAAGAGTTGAAATTAAGTTACTAGATTCAAAGACCAATGACGACCACTAGACCATGAAACTATCTTTTGCTTTGTTCCTATCAACAAAAGAAAAAATTTAAACAAAACCTTAATTTTTCTCATACATATTTATATATGCCTTTTTATCTATTTATATTATTTTTTAAAGAACATATGATATAAAATTGTTATAATTTATTAAATATTTTTTATCTAAAATTTTTTTTAGTTGACATGTAGCTTGACCAATGACCCCCACTTGTTGAACTGGTTACCCATGTTCTTAGCCGGGTCAATGCCTGGTCCGGCTTTAATAACTATGGTGTCTTCTTTGCATGTTCTTGTACCTCTATTTCTTCTTGCAATACTTTACCTAATCATCCCTAGATCATTGATTCTGGGGCGTTTCATCATATGATTAGTATGCCTATCCTTTTTTCTTATCGTGTTTCTTTTGGCAGAGACAGGGTATGTATTGGAGATGGCTCATTGTCTTTTGTAGCTAGTATTGGTTGTATTTCTCTTCTTCCTTGCCCTTGTCTTCTATGTTTTCATGTTTCAAATTTTTAAGTTAAACCTTGTTCACTTAGTCATATTACAAAGGCTTTGAATTGCAGTGTTACATTCTCCCTTTGTAGTGTGTTTTTTAGGACTTGAAGACATGGAAGATTATTGGTAGAGGA
Organism: Platanus orientalis; assembly: GCA_025762735.1. NCBI lineage: Eukaryota > Viridiplantae > Streptophyta > Magnoliopsida > Proteales > Platanaceae > Platanus > Platanus orientalis. The sequence continues at coordinate 9,182 of JAOXJP010230193.1, forward strand.
CATGAGGATCAGTGGTTTTATCTAATGGATGGCTATTCTTCAGTTACCTCTACGGTTCAACAAGCATCATCTCCATCTACAGTTCAACAGTTAGTCACTCCTTCCATGTTTTCTTCTTAGGGTGATCAACTTCTTCAGTGGCCCTCATGATTTGACTTCTTTTTCATGATACAAAAATTCTTTTCGAAATTACGTTCTTCTATTTTTGATTTCCATTGTAAAACCTGTGAGTTGGCCAAGCATTATCATTCCTCCTATTCTTTGATTATGAGTCGTAGTTCTTCTCCATTTCTCCTTGTTCATTTTGATGTGTAGGGATCTGCTCTCATTATCTTTTTGTTTGGTTTCCGTTATTTTATGACCTTTATTGATGATTACTCTTGGACTACTTGGATTTACAAGTGAGGTTTTTTCGCTTTTCAGTTGTTTCACAAATTAGTTGAAACCTAATTTGATACTAAGCTTAAAGTTTTTCGTTCCGATAATGGTGGGGAATATATGTCTTAAGTTTTTTTCCTTTTTTTTTCTTCTTTTAGCATGGTATCTTTCATTAAATTACTTGTCCTGGTACTCCCAAGCAAAATGGAGTTACTGAGAGGAAGAACCCACATCTCCTTGATATCACATGTGCCTTGCTTTTCCATATGTATATTCCTCAAGTTTTTTTTGGGTTGATGCTCTTTAAACTGCTGTTTATTTGATGAACCATATGCCCTCACATATTCTGGGATTTAAACGTTCTTAAGCTTCTCTCGTGTTCTTCTCTTGGGTCTTCCCTTCCTCTTAAAGTGTTTGGTTGTATTTGCTATGTCCATATTCCTAAATCTAATTGCTCCAAGTTAGACCCCAAGGCTCTTAAGTATATATTTCTTGGATATGCTCTGAATCAGAAATGCTACAAATGTTATCACTCCTCTAGCAAATTGTCTCCATGGATGTCACCTTTCATGAGATTGTTTTTTTTTCTCTTAGCTAGCCTCATCTTTAGGGGGAGCCGTTGAATTGAAAGGGAAGTTGAGTTGGCTCTTCCTTTACTTGTTCCTTTGTATATTTTTATGTTGATGGATGTCATAGCCCGGGAAGATAGAACAAGTAACCGTTCCTAAAGAAAAAGATCCAATAGAAACAACCAAAAGAAGTCTTGGGTGCAAGATTTCATTCATGTGTTTGTTTGGTGTAATAAGAGAGTTGCCCCTGCCCTTAAATCTCATGTGCCTTTCTAACCAGTCTCCTCGTTTCCAGGTATTGCTTTTTCTATGCCTCATGATGATTCTCATCTTTCTATTGCTATCAGGAAGGGTATTTGTTCTTGTACCTAACATCCTATAGCTAATCATGTGTGTTATGACTCCTTATCTCCTAAGTTTATGGTTTTTTCCACCTCTGTCTTTTCTTTCTATTCCATTTAGTGTATCCCAAGCTGATGTAGAACAGATGTCACAAGCAGTTTTGTGAGTTACATACAAGGACAAAAAGCTCTAGTAGAAATCATGAGCCCCGAGAACGAAATTGCGTGAATTTGGTGAGCTTAAGCGAAATTTCGCGAGGATAAAACTCAGCTTCGCCGTGAGCACCGCCACTTTTCACATAAATTCCTTTGTTAAGGCCCTCAAATCAACGTTTTTGCTATTTTTAGTAATTTTCCTTTT
>JAOXJP010230194.1:0-10830 GCA_025762735.1 Platanus orientalis
GGATATTTCAGTCCTTATATGGACTATTCTTTGTAACCTAGTCATGGGATCTCTTTATAAGAGCCACATGACCAGATTTAAAACTAATGCGATTTTGGAATAAGAGTTTTGAACGACTTCTTCTTCTTCCTTGCCTACCAGCAGGTTGGAGCACCTAATACCCTGGAATGGGACTAGGCCCCTACCTAGTTTAACACTGGTGGTGAAGGCCACTCCCTCCCCTTAGGTTAAAGGTACCCCTTCCCCTTTTCTTCTCTTTGTTTTGTTATTTGTTTCAAAATTTTTAGTTGTTGAACCTATGCTAACCTTGAAGAATCATCACCAACACTTGGATTTGAGGGTTTTTGTTGGTCCCGCACTTCTAGAAAGTCAACCACAGCTGGACAATCACGCCTCTATCTATTTTCATCCACAGTTTGATTGCGGGAAGAAGTACAAGGCTGTTCCCATTGTCACAGGCGTGAAAACCGCCTGACGAGGGATTTCACAAGATTGTCTATCAACAGCAGATCATCAAAGTTTTTTGAAATTGATATTCTCCTGGGTTTTCCTAACCCCTGGACAATCCTGGGGGACTTGGAGTGATAGCTAGAACTTGATTTAATTAGAATCTATACCTGACTGAAATCCTGCTAGGCGTGAATAGGTCCTATTGGAGTAATCTTGGGAGATCCACTACTACTCCCATTCAGCAAAGGATTTGACCTGTTTTCCCAGGGTGATCAGCTCCCTTAGGCGACACTAGTGGTGGCAGCATCAGGCCACATAAGTTCTTCACATCGAATCCAAGAATGGGCCTATATGCAGCTGGCGGCACGTGTGTTTTTGGGATCAAATTTTTTTGATTTCAGCCTTTCCCTTGACTCTTGATATTTGGACTGGCCTTCTGATCACCTTTAGTGGATATCAAAACTCATCTTCACTTCAAAAATCTGGCTATAGGTATTCTTCATTGACACTCTTTTAAACCCTTCCAAGTGGTACTCCCTGTGGAAGTTATGGCACGGGCTGAAACTGAAAGCTGTAGTTTGATTGTCTGAGTCCATTCCTTACACTCTCAGCCTTATTTTTTTCTATATCATATTTATAACACTCCTCTTCAGATCCCCTACGAAAATCCCTGAATTTCATGCCTATTTTCTCACTTTATTACCTACTTTGATTAGTATCTAGCACACTTTTCCCTATCAGATTTTATGGACAGCCACTTTAAATTTACTGAAGTCTTAAATTAGTTGGATATTTCTATTCATTAATTCAGTTTACATTTTGTCTCATGTTTTGTTTGCTCTAACTCTTCTCATGCATGGTGAGTACAACTTGAAAACCACCTGAATCAGTATTTTAATTCTGCGAGTAGGAATTTTGTTTATTTTTCTTACTGCTTTAACAACTTTATTCTCATCTCCTGTGCACACTCACTATCCTACATGCATGCTGCGTCAGGTATAGCTTGTATGTGATTTGGTGTGGAGTATAACTCCAAGGGAGGGGGGGAGGTAGCAACTTGAGTCGTACATGTGTAGGTTGCTGGGAATGCAGCAGCTTATGATGCAGCCATCCTTTTTGATTGTTCAACCATTCCTAACTCTGCACCCAATCGGGAAATGAACTTACCTTAAACCAGCCCCCAATCAGTCAGCTCATGATCCATTGATCCATGATCCAGCTGTCCATCTACCCAACCCATACACCGATTCAACAAGTCTAAGGACTTTCACCTATTTGTGATACTTAGTATTTAATTGTAGAGAGTGGGCATAATTAATGTTTTTTATACTTTCCCATGGAAGTGGGTTTTGTTATATTGATTTCCCAAGTAACATTATGTTTTTCCTTGTGAGATCATTGTTCTCTGTATATGGTGACGAGATGAAACAAAAGGGGAGATTTTGTATGCCATTTCAATTCTTGGAGAAGCTTGAGAAGTTTTCCTCTAGGGAAGAGTGATTCCTCACCCCCCATGGCTGTTAGTGATTCCCGGTTCCCTTTACCATGCTTTCCCTTCTTTTTTCCCTTTTGGCACGTGCAACTCTTGGTTTTACTTGACCTAGGTGTTGCTTTGGTGCTGCATTTTTATGCCCGTGCAGCCCTTGGTGTTACATCACCTTTGGTGTTGAATCAATCATCTGTTGTACAGCTTGTTGTAGTGCCCTACTTATGTTCTAGGCTTCTGTTCTGCTCTTCATTATCAATTGTGAATTTGTTCTTGCATCTTCCATCGATCTTGCAAGTCTATTCCCGAATTGAGTAGTCATTGGCTTTACCTCATCTGGCTGTAGTTAGCATGAAGAAACACAATATATATGATTTTTTTTTTTATGAATACACAATATATATGATCAATTAAAAAGGGACAATTGGTTTAATGATGAATTATTGCTGAATCAATTGATGAAAAAAATCAGTCGATTGGGACTACTGTAGAGTGAGTGGAGTTCTGATTAAGTTATCTGATGTCAGTAAAACTGAATCAATAATGATATCCATAGTGTTGAAGCGGCAGAGAATAAATTGCATCTCACCTACAAAATTGATGAAATAGAGCACAAATATTTTCTATTGATCCTTGATTTAGAATCAGAAAATCGAAAATGATGATTACTATTAACTTCATATAGATCTAATTCAATACTCATGAAATAAAGAAATCTGATTTCAACTAAAATGAATCAATGATGAAATCCATAAAGATGAACCGGTGGAGTAAGAATTCTACTAGAAAATTTTGTTTCAAGTATTCCAACAATAACATTTATACTGTTAGATAAAAATCAGTGACCTTCAGTATCAATAGTGCCCCTATCTGGTCAACCCCTTCTACTTTTTTTAAATAGATTTTTTGTAATACTATTCAAACGAGGCAGTAGAATACCAAAAGTAAAATACAATTAATTAAACTAGTTACTAAAGATAACAATTGGCAACTGCCATGAGTGCTGGGAATCTCAATCTTTGTCACTGATACTAATCCAAACTAAAATAGATGACTCTCTAAGTCAACACTGAAGTCAAATAAAATACTAGTTTCAACTCCTAGTACAGCTCAAATTACTAGATATCTAAGTAATCAATAGTCTATTCAAATTTGAATTTGGTGCTAGATGTACAAGGACTTAACCCATGGGAATTGGATCTCACATGTGTCCTGTCATGGGGTGGCACATGAGGATTCCAATTGGCTGACTGCCAGACCACCCTTAGTAGCTATGTGAGCATAACTCTTGCTGGACCCCATGGAGGATCATGTGAACGGAGAAGCCACATCAGCTCCTGCATCAACATTCTAAGCAAAATGTGCCTAAAACCTTTGTTTTTCTCTCTACTGCCATCCATGTTAGATTTATGGAAACATCTGCTAGCAATGTAGAATGTAAGGATTTCATGACTTCAATTGCCCCGCTGGTGTGCTTCTGCCTGTTATTGTCTTTGTTGCATTGTGTTCCAATTCTTCTTATAAGTGTTAATGGAATGTACCTTATTTTAATCTTGGAATCATATGTTATTCTGAATTTCGTAAAGTTTTTTAATGTGGCATTCATTTAATGCATGGATGGTGGTGTAATATGATTACCTCATATTTTCACTTTTGCAGTTGTCCTTGATGTAATCCTCAGCTGGAAAGCAAGGCAGAGCATGCCATTCCAAGTTAAACTAAGATACATCCTAAAAGTTGTGGTAGCTGCTGCATGGGTGATAGTTTTACCGGTGACATACGCGTATACTTGGGAGAATCCTTCTGGATTCAGCCAAACAATCAGGAGTTGGTTTGGCAATGGTCCAAATTCTTCTTCTTTATATGTCTTGGCTGTTGTCATATACTTGTCACCAAATATGCTCGGTGCCTTGTTTTTTCTGTTCCCCTTCATTCGACGGTTTCTTGAAAGTTCGAACTTTAAAATTGTGATGCTAATGATGTGGTGGTCTCAGGTATCAGAATCTTGTCTACTCATTATATGTATTCTTGATTGTGCTTTTATAAATCTTCTTCCAGTCCTTTAGATATGATCCAAGAACCTGCAGTGGACTAGGTGTTTGATTTCTCGGTATTCATTTTATCCATGTGTGTATGTGTCTTACTCCCTGATGTCTTGCAGCCTCGGCTTTATGTTGGGAGGGGAATGCATGAGAGTTTATTCTCACTTTTTAAGTAAGATACAGTGCTTCAAATGTTGCTATGACTGGAATTAGATATTCTTATTTACTGATGTTTGTTATTCTCTCCGCATTCAGGTACACTATGTTCTGGGTTCTTCTTATCATAACGAAGTTGGCATTCAGTTACTATATTGAGGTACAGTTCATATGTATCTTCAAAAGTTATGAACATTGATTGTCAAAAAAGATGTGATGTTTTTGTTCATGCTACAAAAAGCACAGACAAATTTGCTACAGCTGATCTCCTTGCTATCCTGTAACATGCACAACATTAAGTTGCGTCTCTAGCTTTTAGTTATGCTCATCAGATTGGGGTTCTAAGTAATAACTGGGAGCTTTTCTTGGGAGCACAAAGAAACATCGAACAAGCTAAATTCAGATATCTTTAACAAATTGGACATTCAATAATGACCCACCAGAGCTTGGAGTGGAAATATTCGGCCTTGAAACATTCTTATTATTCTGCGCTTCTATTTAACTCTCAATTGTGCTGTTAAGTGTCAACTACAAATTTATCTAGATATTTTGAAATTCTAAGAAATTATATAGTTTGTGCTATTCTGTAAATCAAATTACATGACCAAGGAATATTCAAAACTACTGTTTGAATCTTTATAGATGTAATCTTTTTTTGACAAAGATAGAGGAAAATTTCATTAGGTAGTGAACACAAACAGAAAGCTCAAAACAGGAAACAAACAACAGTAAAAGAAACGTCGCAAGCTAAACGCGCTAAACAAAACAGGTTATCTTAGATAAGATAGATTATCCCTCGACTAAGCCTAATGAAGAGAATTGAGTATCATGATTTGGAGATTAAATGAAATTAAATATTTTTGCATGCTTGAATATCCTAGTGATTTTAGCCTATGATTACCACACAATACTAACACAATGAAGACTATATTCAACTCTCATGAAGGTTAGAAGTTTCGGTTTCAATTATGGGTTCAGTCTCCACGGAAAGGGGAATGTATCTTGGAAATCATGGAAACCTAGAGGAAACCATGAAACTTAATGGAGACATTGAAAATTTGGTTGAAATTTCTGGATATGATGGAATAAGAATATTACAACTACCATAAAATGATACCACTTGACTAAATAAAAAGAATTTTCAAAGTTTCTTAGTTTTTTTTTTCCTAACCTGAAAGATCATAAATCAAAAAATTGAATCTTTTGGGGTATTTGGTGGTGAATCATTTGCATTTTGTTTCCAAAGTAGTTAATCTATCATCATCCATTTAAATGCATGTTTAAAAAAAAATAAAAGTAGTGAATATTATAATTTTTGGAATATTTGAAAAAATGGGAAAATGAATTCCACGATAGATAGTGGGTTTTGATTTCAAACCCACAAATCCAAGGTCTGTTATACCATATATTTAATTAACATTTTTTTCTTCTTATATTTTAATTTTTCAAAACGTTTGCATTCCATCCATTCTACATGCATGATTTGTTGTTTTTCTTGCATGAAATCAGTAGATCTAATAAATATTTATTCTCATTTACTGTTTTTTTACAAAAAGGGGTGAAAAAAAATCAAATAAAAATGCTTAAAATCTCACCTTTAAACAATCCTATGAAAAAACCTAGAATTTTGATCCTTCCATATTTGAATTTTATTGATTAATAAAAAATGTCGATGAAATTGATATTCAAAACTCCAAACAATAGCCAAACGTAATTCGCTCATTCTACCCCCATTATATATCAATTGGTTGTTTCCCAAGTTGGATTAACTAATCCATGTTTGGATCACTAGAAGCAGTGGTTGAACCAAGCACTTCTTAAGGATTGGCCGATTTGAATCAGATTGTCCATTCTTTTCATTTGCCCTTTTGAGAGAGGAATTCAAACCCATTTGGTCAAACCATAGTTTGTAGACTCCTTGAGTTGACTCCACTCCTAAGCTTCACAAATCAAGTCATGCTGTTGACTCCAAATTATACCTAACTCACTGAGTCATGTTGCGAACTCGGTAAACTCATTTGACTTGGACCAATTCATGTGACTCAGCCGAATCTTGTAAACCTTAAAATGACACAAAGCCAAGTTGGAACATAATAGTAAACTATTTTTTTTTTAGGCTTGAGGTTTTTTTCCTAAATTCTTCAACAAATGAGTTCACAAAGACATTCAAAACCCTAGAAGAAAGAAAGAGTAAACTTGGAAGAATGAAGGCTAAAGTGGTAAGAAGATTAGACTTTAAATTTGAACTTCTAACTATATAAACTTGAACCTTGGAGGTTGGTTGGTATTTTGTTTTTATGCTTATGTTGAAAAGATGTACTTTGTCTTTCCAATATATTAATATTAATAGAACTTTTACTTTAGTTTGCACTTTAGATTTTACAGTTAGTTACGTCTACCTTGCTATGGTATTAGACTATTACTTTGTATAATTTTTTTTTTTTTTTTTTGGATTTTGAAGTTATGATACTATAAAATACTTATATCTATCAAGAAAAAGTATTTTTTTTAATATTTATTATATTCTAAAAAATAAAATAAAAAAATTTCATGACTCCCCGAGTTAACTCCAATGACTCCCGAGTCGAGTCGACTCCTGAGCTATCTGAGTCGGCTAACCTTGGGCCAAGCTACCATTGCCGGAAACCATGCTGTTAAATTTCCTTGCCGATATCTTGACGAATCCATAATTGTATCAGGAATCAGCCTCTGCCTCATCGACCTATTTAGACCTTCATCATCGATAAGTCTTGCATGACTCTGGCCAATGTGCACCATGGTCCTCATCCTTGCTGTCATGATTGTATCCCTACTCTCTCATTTATGGGCTATGGTTTTTCTAACTCTACTTGTAATCACCTCCACCCCCATACCTCGTCAAATATCTTGCCTCCAAGGATGACTATGTTGAATAGTCAGCATTATCATTCCCACCACAAGAATCTGAGTCTCGGTCTATGATTGTGTCCATAAGCTCCTCTACATCCACTCCTATCCATGGGAGCTCAGCCGTCCACCCACCTCATCTAGCATGGGCTTTCTAATTCTAACTCTCACCCATTCTTATAGTTGGTCCTCCTTACCCTCCTTGCCATATATGTAAGAGCATTAGGATTGATGTATTTTTCCTTGCACTAACCTGCACTCCAGTGTTTCATCGTGAGGCAAACTTTATTGTGGACAAATATAAGCTTTTGCAGGCTCCCAGTTATTGTGGACGAATATAGGGTGAAAATATTTTATTTCCTCTTGCTACCAGAGGAACATGCAGTCTGAGAGAATTTTTATGGCAATTCTCGGGTTTTGGTGGCAGTGCTCCCATACAACACACCATTCAGTTGCATAACTATTAATGCACACACATTAATGATTACTATACAATTTATGTAATTCTCTTTACAATTCCATCCAAAGCAGCTGATGTTTACCCGGAATTGTCGTCTCTTATCCTGCCATAGCAGTTGCATGACTGAAGGATCTAAAGGCACCCTTAAACGAGTTCACCTTTTATTATTTCAAAAGTGAGTAATTTGAAATGGCAAGTGATTTGAAATTGTAATCAGCTATCAAATAGCTCTGGAATGTGCTCTCATGCACGGCTCAAGTTTTGCGGCCACATTCTCCAAAACATTTAGTAAGTCAGGCAGAATGCTATGCATCTTCACATACTGGTATATCGAGTTAAGGTAGTATACTAATATTCAAAAGAAACACACACGCACACACACACACACAAATTTGGAGGTAGGCAAATGTGCTGCACATGGGGTCCAGAGTAAGGCTGTAAATGGAGCGAATTCGAAGTGGATTTAGATACATACACATTTGATTCATTTAAGAAATCTATACATTTGAATTCGCATCCAATATTCTGTGGATGTTTGAAAAAAGAATTTGCATTCAGTTCCGTTTAACCATTCGAATACCAGATGCAAATTTGGATATCTGACATGATTAAAAAAAAAAAACTCATCATTGGACATCGCTGATCAATCTTTCCATTTGAAGAAACCCATCGAAAATTGAAGAAATCGATTGGGAAAATACCCTTTGAAGAAACCAACTCTTAATCAGTTGGAAGAAGAAGAAGAAGAAAATAGGAAGAAGGAGAAAAGAAGAAAAAACACACACTCACCGCTTCCATTGCTGGAGTCTAACTCATCAGCCTGTGGAATGCCTCCGACTCTGTCTCTGGCTTCAACGCTTCCTATCTCTCATAGCCATAGCTTTCTCTAAAAGGTTATTAATTCAATGGAGCTTGCAGACTACCACCTATATTAGCTCAGAGGGTTGAATACCTAATCTGAAGAGTAAAGTCTCATCTCTCTCTCACAGGAGGTTAGGATGTTATTTAACTTTTTATATAAAAAAGTGATAAAAGTAATATTTCCTATAAAACCCTCTTTAAATCTACTATAACCCCGACAGCCATGCAAGGTTAAAAAATGCATTATTATTGTTACTACTTATATTTACCAAAAAAACTGTTATCATACTTATATTTACCAGGCTGAAGTTTGTTATTGAACTCTTTTAGGCTGATGCTCATTTTTTCCATTGCAGATAAAGCCTCTTGTGGGTCCAACAAAAACTATCATGGAAGCTAAGATAACTAATTTTAAATGGCATGAGTTCTTTCCTCAAGGTAATTACTTGATTAAGTTACAAAAGTTACTCTATTAGAGAAATTTCTTGTGACCGGATCATTTTCCATTTGCAGCCAAGAACAACATTGGTGTTATAATTGCACTCTGGGCTCCTATTATTCTTGTACGTTTCATGCTTGTCCTTATGTTTGATCACTTTACTGTTGAGTTCTAATGTAGCAGTTCTTTTCAGGTATACTTTATGGTAATGTTTGATCATTTTACTGTTGAGTTCTAATGCAGCAATTCTTTTCAGGTGTACTTTATGGATACCCAGATTTGGTATGCTATTTTCTCCACATTATTTGGAGGTATCTATGGTGCATTTCGTCGTCTTGGAGAGGTTGATTTTCTATCCTCTCTAACTTGTTCTGGGTGGCTTTCTCTGCTGTTTGCATCCATGTTAGACATTTTCATGATACAATGTAACTCATACAGGGATCTGTGTTTATACTAGACATTTTCATGAGGTATCAACATGGTGTGTGGGCTACTATATTAATATATATTTATACACACATACACACACACACACACACACATATATATATATATATATTGGAAGCTTCTTCGAATCACAGAATTATAATTTCTGATTTTGTTGTTCTGCCATACGCACCACCATGAAACTTTATAAATTATTTCTTATAGTGTTAAATAATCTACTGACATTTCTTTCTCTATTTATTTTGATGGCTCAGTTGACTCGTGGTTCTTGCTTTCTTTTATGGAATTCCTTTTTGTATTGGACTTGATCAAACCTCTTTTGTTTTCTATCAGTCTGTAGTAATTGTCTTGTCTTAATTTGGTCCTTTGACCATCAATAAGTTCTGATGTCCCTCACTAAGCACGACCTAGTATTGATAACTGTTCCGATTTCTTGACCTCTGATTGGTTCCAATCTGCTTCCACCACTATTAGTCGGTCTTGATATGCATCTTTTTTGTCAATTGACTCTAGACCTATGTCTGTCACTATTCAACAAACTCTATCTTCACATGCTGCTGTTGACTAACCTTGATGTGCTTTGTTTTTGTTGTCAAATGGGTTGAGTAGGAGAATTGCTATTTCATTTGTATTGGATACCCATCTCCATCAGTACTGGAGTAACATTTGTTGATGAGATGGTATATATGTGTATGCGTAGGGTATTTATGTCACAAGGGTATGGTATAACCTTATGCTTTATATACCATGTGTAATGTGTAAAGGAATACAACCTATATATAAATACCACTGTATAAGACATTCTACACATACGATTTCTCTCTCAATCTTCTCTTCTTATTCCTTTCTTTCTTCCTCTCTTCTTTAGTTCACTATTATAGGGCTAACCACAAATTTCAACGTGATCGGGATCTAATTGTGAGCACAAAGCCATGCCACATTAGCAAGGCCTATAGTGTTAGAGTATTGCGACACTAGTGTTTGATGTAGAATATCCTTTTAGTAATTGTGGTGTTTTTTAGGTTTTTTTTATTTTTATTTTTTGAATTTTTGGAGCCGGGAGATTTTTTTTTTGAAGGATTTATGAAATTTAAAAAAAAACCCCAAATCTTATGAAATTGGTGCATCGGATCAGATAAAGAGTTTTTTCGACAATTAGTTCAAATTAGATGGGTCGTTTTTTTTAGGAATGTTCAAGATTTGGTATCACCCAATTTGGCTGAGTATTGAGTGATCGGTGATCAATTTCTCCCTAGTAACACCAGACGATGTTTTGATGATTTTTTATCAATATGATTATTTAAAAATGATTTTTATGTTTGAATCGTTATGAACTTGGGTGGTGCATCTCTTAAAGCTTCTACCATGATTCTAGTCACCCAATGAGTTTGATGCAAGATTCAAAATATCATTTTCGTGACTCATATCGTGGACCCGAGATACGGGTATGTCATGCGTATCGCAGCTTATCGTAAAGATACGGCATCCGAAACCGAGAAACAGGTTAAATACTGGTCAAATGAAGGAATTTTGATTTGAAACTTTAGGATTTGATAGAATAATCATTAATTCACACTTAGGAATCATTAAATATAGGAAACAA
>JAOXJP010230195.1:0-10830 GCA_025762735.1 Platanus orientalis
AGTGTGGCTGAAATGAGGATGTTGAGATGGATGAGTGGCAAGACTAGAAATGATAGAATTAGGAATGAATCCATTCGCGAGAGCTTAGGTGTAGCGCAAATAGGTGATAAAATGAGGGAAAGTCAACTGAGATGGTTTGGTCATGTGCAACGAAGAATAGTGACTGCGCCAGTGAGAAGGAGTGAGATGATGCAAGTTGAAGGTGCTAGAAGGACTAGAGGAAGGCCAAAATTGACCTGGATTGTAGTAAGGAGAGACAAGGTAGCTTGTAATTTAATGGCAGATATGGCCCTAAATAGAGTGGAATGGCGGAACAGGATTCATGTAGCCAACCCCAAATAGTTGAGATAAAGCTGTTTGTTGTTGTTAGTTTACAAAACATTTCACATGTTCAATATTTACTGAAGATTTTTTTTTCCAGTTTGGTTTTGTGATTTTTTTTCATCAGTTTTGATTGTAAACAAATTGATGGAATATATTTTATATGAACATTTTGTGGATTTTTCTGTTTTCTATAGTTTGAATAATTGCTTTATGTAGTTTGGTAGTGTTGGTGTAGCTAATTGTCAATGTCTTTTTTCGGCTGCAGATTCGCCAGTTAGGTATTTGATTGGGAAAAAGAAGTCCTAATTTACTTCACAGTTCACATGTTTGGTATTAGGTTGTGATTTTTTTTCTGTAGTCCTAAATGATTATTTATGTAGGTTCATATTTTTTGTGTAGCTATTCATCAATTTCTTCTTCCACTGTAAATTCACCCGCCTATCTTCTTTTCATCTTATTACCTAATTTTTCATGTTAGATTTAGCAATTTAGTATTACTAGTAAACATGCACATGCTTTGCATATTACCGTCTTAGGAATTATTAACAACTAAAACAAGAAGTAGTAGTAATAGTAAGAATAATAATAATTTCTGATATTTCTTGGGTAAATCTAGAGTTAAGTATTCTGCTGTCCCATTTCCACATACCACACCATTAACTGTACCCCGGTTCATATTGCATGCATTTTGTATCATCTCCAGTCCGACTGCAGATATATCAGGCCAGTACCACTCAACCCGCAACACAATGCCTGATGAATGAAGGTGTCTCAATAAATAAACAGAGGGTTAAAAGAGGTGTTGTGTACCCATGTATTTACCAAAGTACCCCTTGTCAGACATCATGTTGTGTGCAGGATTTATAGTGGCATGATATTTTTCCAGTCAGACTGAAGAAGATTGAAACCCTATCATATGGGAGTGACCACAATTTTATTCTCGTACCACTCATTTACCCTTCTACTTCATTGAAAAGAAATTTCTTGGTTGATTCTTAACTAGACTGCTCATAATATAGTAGAATAGATGGTTCAGATCATCTAATGGTGTCAATCGTGGCCTAGGGTATCTGAAATGTGAGGCACTCAAAGAATGGTACATGCCACTCCAATGAATGTGGGTTCGGACATCTCCAGTCTGACTGGAGAGAACTCGGAAAGGATGGCATAGATTGTGAGAGTGCAGCCCAATATTAAATAAGATTTAAAGGTAAATAGATGCTAGATTATCAATTCTAGTGCTAGGCCTTCCTAAACTAGCTTCATGGATTTAAGACTTTAAAATAATTTTAGTTAGATACTGGAACCCATCCAATAAGTGGGTAAAACAATTCACTAGAATCTCCATAGACTATAATGGCATGTAATTCCTGTTTGTTCATAAGATTTGAGTACCTAAATTTAGAGTACACCATATATCATGCTTGTGCAATGTTCAGTATCAACTAATATCTCTAATCACAAAAGTAAAAAATTTGAGAACAGAGGCATCCATTCCAGGAGATATCAAGCTTTGGATTCAAAAGCAACTATAAGATTATGAAGAAGGAATAGAATTAATTATCGAAAAAAAAAAAAAGGAATAGAATTGGATTGAATAGCATTACCATCTGCAACATATAAATTAAACTTGATTCATTATAGAGAACAAAGGAATCTTACTAAAGAGAAACAGTGTGCCTGTAAAGTACTTCATCATCACTCTCATCTTCCTCCTCATCTGACACAATCTCACTTACTGGTAGCTCTAATTTACCACCCACACAAAATGATGGCCCCATACTTTCTGTCTCAATACAATCAGCCTGCATTCTCTCTTCAAACCTCTGGTCACTGCAGTTAAGAAACCATGCCAAACTACACCTAATCCCCTTGCTAGATAACCTCTGGTACCTGGGTTTGATCCTTGAATCCAAGCTGTAAGTGAAGTATTCTGGGAACTCAAGGAGCTCCTGTAACGGCCGATTCATCTCACTCTTAAAGAAGTAAAAACAATTCTTCATTACCTCAACCCGAAGTGCAATCAATTGGGGACATTTCACAACCATCTTTGCCACATCTTCAGCCGGTATACCCCGCTCCCGGAGGAACTCAAATGGTTTCAAAATCACATTTTGATTAAGACTAATAATTTGGGGCATCTTCTCTATGACCCGAGCAAACCCTTCAGGATTGATCTTCAACTTTAAGTTAAAGAAGTACTGCTGGGAAGACAACTTGGCCTTCAAAGGGAGCCCGAGGATCTGTGGATACTGGGCTATAACCGAAGCTAGCAATTCCCTTCGAATTCCAAAACTAACCAGACAATCCACATTGGGTTTCAAGGTCTCCTCCAGATCATAACCAAGGATGTAAGCCCGTTTTTCAAACAACCGGGCCAAGATCTTCTTGGGAAGCCCCAGCGAGACGAGGTAATCGACAATAGGCTTGATTGTGGTGCCCACTCTCATTCCTAGAAAGTAAGGATACTGAGTGACCATTGGCCCAATATCTCTGGGGCTGACTCCAATGCTGACAAGATAAGCAACCGAAGTGCTCATCGTTCCTTCAAGCTTAAACCCTAGAAGTTCTGGGTACTTCTGCAGCACATATCCGATATCCTCCCTCTCAACGTCAAGACCCCGAAGGAACTTCACCACAGGAACAAGCTCAACCACCACACTCGCATCGAGCACTTGAGGGTAATTCTTCACGAATTCTCCCAGTTTCGATCTCTGTATACCAATCTTCTCCAAATAACCTAAAACAGGAACCATATTCTTCCGAACACTACGCCCTAACATTAAAGGGTACCCATTTATGTCATCACTTGTTAACCCTAACTTTTGGAGGAACTCGACCCTCTCCTTCATCACTTCGATGGTAGAAGGTAGCTCCAAGTGCTCTAATTCATCAGGGATTATTCCCAAACTCCTCAAATAATCGCAAATTATAACGCGGGAGACAAGCTTCTCCTTTCGGCCTTGAATTACGCCCCAAGTCACCGACGGCATTTCGTATTCGGGGAATTTGCCGGACTGCGTCGAAAACACGCGAATTGGGAAGATGGGGTTCGAAATTTGGGTTGTTTTTGGTTGTTGAATCCATTTATTTGGGGGATTCTGAGAAGAATCGTTGGATGGTGAGATTGGATTACAATCGAGAGAAACTATTTTAGAGAGATTTCTTCGATTTGTGAAGAGAAGCGAGATTTTTCTTTCAAACAATAAGCTCATTTCAGAAACCCTACATGGATCGCAAAGTTTCAATAGACATTTGAGAAGAGAATGAAACAAGAAGTATCTTGATCTTTAGAGGTTAAATATGCCTTCTGCTTCCTAGCAAATTCTCAGTCATCCCGTCAACAGCATAGCGGGTCTACAGTTTGGAAAAAGATACCCCTCCTCGTCCAATCCCAGCCTAGCGGTTGGGGTGGGTTTCAGAAGAGACCTCATGTCTACTTATGTCCTGTGGGGAAAAGAGGAGACAGTCCTACAATGTCCGGTGTTTGGGTCAAGTATGGACTGTCAACGGCAGATACGAATCAGATATAGACATATTAGTATTTGTATTTGTTTATTTAATCAAATATCAGATTGAATTCCAATACTTGATGAATATTTACAAAAACAATAAAGATCTAGGAATTATAAAGAAAAAAGATGATTGATAGATCAACGAAAGAATGGGAAAGTAACTACGGAGAGTGTTTTTCATTCAAATTGGGAATGGTGGATGATAAATGGCTTACTGTTTAGGTTATAGTATTCATATGTTGTACTCTGCATACTGTGGCGGAGCCACATAGGAGCAAGGGGGGCAGTTCCCCCCCCCCTTCTATTGGAATCAGTTGTATGAATACCCTACGATTGGAATCAGTTGTCCCATCTTACCAAAAATGAGTTCACGTCACCTCAAGTATGACTGAACTGGTACAACTCCATTATTTGCTCAGGATGTGACTCGTCAACTCTAATCTAACTGAACTAGTACCACTCAATTCTCAACTTAGGATGTCTGAACTGGTACCACTCCATTCTCTGCTAAGGATGTGACTCGTCAACTCCAATCTAACTGAACTAGTACCACTCCATTCTCAACTTAGGATGTGACACAATGTCTGACAAAGGATGCAAATATCCTGTGCAGGGTGCCAAATGACTCCATTTGGAATAAAATGAGTAGGAATTTTTAAAATTTCATCTAACCACTGCCCCTTTTATTCCATGTGAAGTCAGTTGGTGTTCTGGATAGAATGTCCATTTTGATTAATAAATACACAAGTACTTATTAATTGTTTATTTACCATAATACCTTCCTTTGACCCATGTGTATTAGCTCAAACACCCTTTGCCAAGCCACATGGCATGCACTGATTGCTAGTGGAGTGATACCTATCCTTTGAGACTGGAGATAATTTAAAATCCCGGAGAATCTTTGTCTTGGGATCGGATTAGGAGCACCTCTTAATGGGTGCAAATAGTGTGCCTATAACCAGCATTGAAAAAATGATTTATACTTTTTGGGGGGTGTTTTTCATTTTTTTTTATGTGACGTGTCACTCTCTGATTGTGGGTATACCGTTGGCACCCTGCATATAATCCTTTGGCTGCCCCCACCCTTACATGAAAATCCTAGCTCCACCCTTGTCTGCATGACATGTCTTCCAATATTTTAATATAAATATTAATTATATATTAATTTAAAAAGATACAGATATTTAGTTTAATAATCAAATCGGACATAGATGCATTCAAATTCAATATTAGCACATCAAATGCGAATCAAATACGGATAATCATAAAAAAAGTTGACACCCTTAGTCTCAAGGAGCAGTGATTATATGGTCTAAAGTATAACAAAAGTCAAAAAGTCTCAAACCCTGTATCAAGCTCCTTCCATCAATGGCATGAATTCTGGGTGGAATTATAGTGGCCGCTAAAGCCAGAAAAACATGAGATCTAATTGCAGTTTTATGTTGGTTTATTTGGATTAATAGAAATAATATGATTTTTAACTCAAACCGTGTTTGGAATGGTGCTTTATCTATGTCTATGGATCTGGCCCGGTGTCGCCAACAGCATCAGCAGCCATAAGATCTTTTTTTGACCCATGACGGGTGTTTTGGTTGGCAGCCTCCTCCCACAAATTGGACGAAGATAAATGTTGACGCTGCTATTGGTCGTCAGATGGGACTTGGATTCTGTCGGAAACAAAGCAAGACTTTTGGTTGGAGCCGTTTGAAGCATAAATGGAAGCCATTCTCTTTGGGCTGTGTCTTGCTATCCAAATTAAAGAATCGAACATCATCATTGAATCCGACCTAATTCAAGCTGTGAAAACTGTAAATGCACCTTTTGTTTATTGCCCCTGCATTGTCCACCATACTTTTGTGGAATGTAAAGATCTCAAAAAGCTATGTAACAATATCAATACATGCCATTTTAGTAGAAACATGAATGGCAAACCTCACAAGCTCGGGCAAACTCAAGTTCAGTCCGAGGCCCGGTTCAGCCTGAACTAGTTAACAAATAATAATTTTATTTATATACTGATATTAAGTCTATAATTTTTTAGATCCATATATGTTAAACAAATTTACTATCATTAAATAGTTCTAGTGTCGGCCATTTAAAAAGCCCGTATAATATGCATTTAGGGGCAATTATGGGTCTAAAATCAGCCTAATTTTTTTTTTTTTTAAGTTTTAATTTGGACAGTTCAAACTTGGTCCAAAAGCCCATTGTTTAAAAATGGGCTGAGTGCCTCGTGTCAAGTTTGGGTTCAGGCTCGGGTAAAAATTTTCAGTCTGAGTTCGGGCAAATCTTGGCCTGACTCAACCGGCTTGATTGATAGCCCTAGTTGATGTTAAGAACATTCAAAAAATTGCTCAATTGAAAAAGTAAGTGTCAAAAAGAGCCCTAAGATTTGGTGCGCCACTTAAAATACCCCTAACGCCCCCCCTCCCCCAGCATAGAGCGGGGATACATCACGTCGAGAAGTGATTTACACCACCCCCCAAAAAAAGTGCAAACCACTTGATATCCCCCCCCCCTGCATGTGCAATGGGGCATTAGGGGCACTTTAGGGGGTGTACCAAATCCCAGCCGAAAAAAGAAACAAAATTCAAAAAAATACAACATATCAACCAGTGGCACACCTACCGAGGATTTTCATCATAGACAATCATTCTCCATCAAAAATTATGTTGTAAACTCGTTCATATCATCTCCCATCTAAATGGACAAGTACCACTCCAGTTTTAGCTCACAATGTCTGACAAAGGGTGTATTAATAAATACACAAGTACTTATTCATCGTGCATTTACTGTAATACCCTCCTTTGTTCCATGTATATTGACTTAAACACCCTTTGCCAAACCACATGTCATGCACTGATTGGTAATGGATTGGTACCTGTCCATTCAGACCGGAGATGATTCAAAATCTAGAGCCTCCTACTATATAGACTAGAATTAACATCCTTTAGTAATACGTGGCAAATGTGATAAATAAATACATAGGATTAAAATGAGGTTAAATCATAATTTTGAAACTAGACTGGACTGAATGATTTGGATGATCGGACCTGGTTTGACTAGAACTGGCACCTTGAACGGTTCTATAAAAGCTTAAAACCATAATCTACCAAAAACTACATATATCCACAAAAATCGGTCAAAACCAATGAAAATCGGTTAGTTTTTTATGAATCCAGTTCTAAGAAAACCAACCAGGTTTAATTTTTCTACTAAATTAAGAAGAAAAAAAATAGAAATAAGTCTTTCCAAAGTCTAATCCCACTTTCCATGAAATTTTTTAAAAATTTTGTTGGTATTTTATTACATTTGTTGGTATGTCTAAAAATTAAGAACCTAATCATAAGGCTTCTAAGGCATTCTGAATTGTATTATTTTTTGGTATTTTATTACATTTTACTTATGCTTGAAGTGAATCATGGTTAGACCATGTAAACCGATGGTCAAACCTAGTTGGACTTGACCATCCACCTTAATGGTTTGATGGTCGGTCCGATTCTCAAAACTATGGGTTAAATAAATAATAAAGGAGAGGATCCTTCTCAAAACAGGAGAGATTTATAAATAGGAAGTCGCATTATCTATTAACGACAGAATTCTAGAAAACTTCCAAAAACAAGTGTCAGCACCCAAATTTTGATTCGGGTCATGTGATGGCATAAGGACAGCATAACAATTTTTAGACATCTGGACCTTAAGCACCCTTGGTTTAGGAAGAGCAAACCTGAACTCTAGGAGGTTAGACATTCCCAAAGAAGTCTTTCTAGATGCTCCAGTCACAAATGAATCAGTCAAAGAACCTTGTTACAACCCAAAAAGCATCATTTCAGGGCAAAACCTAATATCTCTCAAAAGCATCAACAGGACTTTGAGGGTCCATATTTTAGAACTCTATTCATGTCATCGGTAAGTTTTCCACCTCCTGTAAGCCTTTTTTTCATTAAAGCATCACAGTTGGAAAAATTACCATTTTACCCTTATGCCTCCAAAGGCTCAATATTCACCACTTGTTATCTAGATCACTGAATCTCTTAGCCTACATAAGTCTTCCACTCATGAAGCATCACAGGCAAAGAATTCATGTTTTCACATTTTTTCGACCCACAGGTAAAAAATTACCATTTTACCCTCTCTACTCAAGCTGTCTAAGGAGCCAGAATTTTCGTAAAGTCCACCTGCCAAGATTCCCTCAAATACTCCAAAAAGCATGAAAAATCATGTCTAAAAATCAGGTACTCGAACGACTCCTGGGAGAGCACCAGAAATCAGAAATTCAGATAGTTAGTGGCCACACCACCATAATCCTGCATAGTCAGAAGTTATGAATCACCTGGACCTGGAAACATCTACCCCTGGGCCCCCCTAAGATCAATTTGACCATTTTACCCTTCAACTTTACATCTAAAAGCTTTTTCAGCCAAAAAACCCTGATTTGACCCCCTCACCATTTTCATAATTTGGTTCCGACTGAACTAGTACGGCTGGAGCATCTAGGACATCTGAAAATGACACTGACTGGGCCAATTTTCGAGCACAGGAGTTCACACTGAGTGACAATAGCGATAAGGTTTGGAAAAGTCAAAAATCAAATATTTTTTAAGGTTAGCTAAAAGTGAGATATTTTGCATTTAATGTCATCTCATCTTTAGCTAACCTCCTACACCCTTTGGATTATAATCCCTTGATTCTCTCTCTCACCCACCTCCCTTAGATCCCCATCTTGTGTTCCAAATCCCTAAAGACCGAAGCAACCCCTCTATTTAGCATCCAACCATTACACCCTTGAAAAAGGTTGCAAATGGGATTACCTCAAAAGGCATCTCCTATGCTCCCTTCCACCTCACCAATCCATGTCAAACAAGCATAAACCCATCTCCACCATCCACCTCCTTGTAGCCAAGCTCATCTCCACCCTCCACCTCATTTTAACTTAGATTAATCCTAGTCTTCCACCTATTTAGATTTAGATCAAATCCTAGTCCTACACTACATCTAAGATAGAAATCATCCCCCACCCTTGATCCCCATCATCCTTATCTCTAATACAACCATCCATTCCACCAAATTAGGGCTATAAATAGCCTCAATTTCGTGGTGAAGAGTGTTGGTAACCAAAACCCCAAACCAAAGAAGAAAAAGAGGAAGAAGAAGAGGAAAAGTGTAGCTCTACCCCAACCCTTGGCAAGGTAAGCCTAACCCTTGCTTCTTTTCATGTTCTATACTTCAAACCATGTCAAGTAGCAATTATTATATTGTCCAATTTATGTTTGAGCTTTTCTCAAAATAGGATACAAGGTAGAGGTTCAACAACCTCTATCTTGCTCTTATTTTCAACCAGTTTTATTGCCAAATTTAGTTTGATTTTTGTGTAAGGTCTTTTGAGCTAAATTTCGACTATGTTGTAATATACATATAGAGGTAGCTATGTATTTAATTTGATAATTTTTTATGCTGTGGAAGGCCTTCAAAAAGCCCCCCCAAACAGACCCCAAAAACTAGGTCTTTTGAGATCTAATTTGTAAGAATATTTGTGATTTTTGTTTTTGATAAATTATGCATGATTTTAAACTCAATTTTTTATATGTTATTCCTCTATATGTCTGCCATGAACATGCTTAATTTTAGGATTTTTGCAAAACCCTAAGGGCTCCAAAATCAAAAAATACAGTTGCTGGATTTTCTCCCAGCAACTAACGCCTGTTTTCTTGAGAATTAGAAAATAGGCATTGAGAAATTAGGCGTCAGGGATAAATTCAAGCATTGAGATCTGGGACCCACCCCAGGGAACCCTAATTATCCCAGAACCTGTCCCAAGGCCTATTCTAGCAAATGAGACCTATCCTTGTGCACCAGCACCTCTGTGAGCCTTGATTTCTTCCCAAGACCTTATTTTATTAATCAGGCGTTCGAGAGGAATTCTGGCGTTGGGATGGATTTCAAGCGTCAAGCCTAGATCTTAAAAATCACCTTTTTTTAAATTAGTTAAGTACTGAGTTTACCCTAGGGTTAATACTGAGACCCAGGAGAAACTCCCCCCTCTAGGCCCCACTTGGGTGGCCCAAAAACCCTAAAAGGCTTCTGGTTTTATATCGAACGCCTGTTTTCCCCCTGAATTAAAATTCAGGTGTTGAGAAAATGGGCGTCAGACCAAAAGACAAGCGTTAAGCTTGTAATAGATGACTGAATAGCCCACTATGGGAGATCATATCTCCACGTGGCCTAAGCCCAGGACCCCTAGGGTTGCACAGTAAAACCCTAGGAGAATGCCTCTATCCCTAACTCAGGGTCCCACAGTGTTGGGACCCCTCCAAACACCTCAAACTATAGCACCAAAGTGCTTACTTGGTCAGGTTTCCCAATGCCAGTTTTCACCCTGAATTAAATTGAGGCGTATGGAAAACAGGCGTTGAGATGGAAAACATGTGTTAGGCCTGTAACTCAAAAAAAATTATCTTACTTCTTTTCTCCCCCTTTTCCTAGGGTTGATCCCAAACCCTAAAAGGGCCCACAACAAGTCATTTAGAGGGATCAATCATCCCTCTAAAGACCAGAACCTTGAAGGGTTTCTTGTAGGATAAAAAAGTCAAAATCAAGAACAGTTCTTGGATTGTTCACAGGTTGATGCCTGTTTTCACCTTAAATTAAAATTCAGGCATTGAGAAAATAGGCGTTAGGCTTGAGAAAAATCAAGCAAACCTGTAATTCACATAAAAAAAGCTTTAAAACATCAAATTTACATCTAACAAAGCATGATTATGAACATAAACCTAAAGACCTATGTGAATGGGAGAAGCAACCCTAAAAGGCAGGTATTTGGGGTGCCTAACACCTTCCCCAAATGTAACCAAATCACTTACCCTAATCTCAGAAACTCAGACCAGTACCAGGAGTTAAACCCTAGACTTTCGAGTCTAGTTCTCCTTCTTTTCCCCGAGAAGAAAGACCGACGTCCAACTCAGTCGGTTAACCCCGAGTTAGTGGCGACTCC
>JAOXJP010230196.1:0-24813 GCA_025762735.1 Platanus orientalis
TATATATATATATATATATATATATATTGTAGGTGTGCATGGTTGCCTCTTGTTATTGTTTATCATGTTGTATAGACATGGAAATCTTTCCTAGTGTGCTTGGTTGTGCAATTATTTTGTCTTGTTTTACATTGTTTCCACTGATGTCGTGTATTTTAAAGTCTAATACCTTAGGATCCTAGACCCCAAAGAGATATGGGTTTTACATCATTATAGTTGGTTTCTCCATAATTGGATCAAAAGAACGTATTCTAAAACCAAAGTGCAACAATTAATAGTGTTCATAGAAAATTCAAGATTTGCAATCCTCCACGCCATGTAAGTAGGTAGCTTATAGATTCATTAATTTTGAATCTTTAATCAGTTGTATCTTTGATGGGTGCCACAATAGCTTAGATGACCATCCACTTCATGGTATTTTTTTCATCAATTATTAAACCATATATATTTAACCAAGAGTTAGCTAGCAAACGGATTTCTACACTTTTTTTCCCAATGGCCAACAAATTGAATGGTTTGGATCACTAAAATATAAGGGTTCTTTTACTTTCATTACACTTGAGTCTATACCAAAGCAAAATGGGGAAGTGATGATGGTTATGTAAACCTCAAGAAATGATATTGTGGTAGGATCATTTGGAATAAACACAATGGTCTTACATCTAGCATTTGTAAACTCAGAATTGGCCTCAATCTATGATAGGGAAAAGATAACCCTTAAATTAGTGAGGATATGTCCCAAAAGAGAGCTCATTAAATAGATCAAGCCAAGATTAGCACCTAAAGTATACTTGACATATGAGATGCCTCATTTCTCAGTGATACCTCTCAATTTTTGTAGTGTTACAAAAGCTTCACAACCGCACAATTGGAACAAATGCCAACTCAAAGAAGGCCACTGAGTGAAATGTTCAAAAAGCTCTAAGACCACAAAGAACACATACACCTCCTAAAATGTATGTCTTCAATGTTGACTTGTTGACCTACCAGAGAAGTTTCCCTAGAATCCTATAAACGAAATTGACTAACACCAATAGACAATTAAAGCAACATTTATTTTTAATAAGGTAAGCGTATCAATGGCTTTGCCAACACCACTTGTTGAGGTCTTATTCAATTCTTTCATCTCCATCATACCTAGAAGGAGAAATAAAATAGGAATAAAAGTACCCTTAGTAGATGCAATCTAGTTAAGCATTCTAACACACCTCAACCTGTGTAGGTGTTAGTTAAGAGGTCGTCCACCTACATTGATGCATAAGGAATCTTGTTTTTTGCCCATAATACTTGTTTTCAAAAAAATTTAAAAATAAGTGGGGGGTTATTGAAAATAAAGACTTTTAAACCTTCTTATTGATCTCTTATTTTACGGTTTCAAAATTTTGTATTTTCAAAAAAAATTCAGTTTTCCTTCTACTGGGAATAGTCCCACATCAATTGGTAATGGGAACTAAAACCAGAATATAAGATAACTTACCCCCTCAATTTGTGTATTTTGGAGAGGACTTTTTCCTATATAGTGGCAATGCACACGCACATGCCCGTGCATGTGCATGAGCTCAAGCTTGAGTATGGTTGTGTGTGAGGGTAAGGGATTGGATGCTAGGGCACTTAAGATGAATTTTGCACTTCGTACATGCGCATTGTCACAGAGTCGCATTGGGGTCACAATATTCCTTTTTAACGCTTCAGATGAGCTCTCATGAAACCTGACTTATTCACAAATGGGGGATTTGTGAATAACATGGGTTCATGAATGAATCAGGATTGGGCTAAAGAGATTCATGAATGGAAACACTAGTTTGATTCTAAATGACAGGTCCGCTTCACGATGGGTTTCATGAATGGGCTTAAAATTGCTCTAAAGTTATCCTAGAGGGGGGGTTGAATAGGATATCTAATTTAATTGACCCCTTTTTCAATTTTATTTTCTGATTGATTTTAATATTTTTAACTTAGCCCAAATGTGTGTGTGCTCCAAAGTGTCTACTCAAATATTTTGTCAAACAAGTGTCATGTAATAGTAAGAAACATTCAAGTAAAGAGACAAGTAATCACACATATAATCAATAACAAGAGATTTATAGTAGTTTGGCACTAGGACCTACATCCACTCTTCTAAAGCTCATTACCAAGCTTAGGTATATTTCATTTAGGTACTATTACAACTTAGGTTAATATACAAAATATAACTACTTACTCACAAGCAAGCTAAACAACAACACTTGGTGTCTCCGGTGAGTGTGCACTACTTTTGGTGTCTCTGGTGGAGTTAATCAAGCTTCCGATGTCTTCGGCAAAAGCCAAGCAAGAACAATAATCAGTATGAATGCAAAGTGAATCAAATGTTACCACAAGTTGGTTGATGTTGCTAGTTGCTCAAAGTGGGGTGCTCCTTGTTGAGCTAGTTTGCCTTAGCTACCCACATGCTCCTTGTACTTGGCTCTAATGCTCAAAGTGAGAGACTCTAGTTTGTTTTCTCATTTGACAACCTTTGCACATTGGGTTGTCTACCTTGCTTAGCTTAGGAAGGTCCTTGACTATCTCTCTCTTGCTAAGTCTTGCAAGATCCCTAAAGTTGAGGTATCCTAATCTTTTATGCTAAAGAATGGTCTCATCCTTTTGGGTTATAAGATAAGTGTTCCCTTATTGAGGATGGGGTTCAATGGCATAGCAATTGTCACTTGTTCTCACTCCTTCGACTAGGATGTATTCCTTGTGATCCTTGATCACACATCCATCTTTACCGAATTGAACTTTATAGTCTTTATCACATATTTGGCTAATATTTATCAAGTTATACTTAAGGCCTTGCACATAAAGAGTCTTGGTGAGTTGTAGAATGCCGGGGGCTACTATTGTTCCTATCCTAAGGATTTTGGTGGTGTTTCCATCACCAAATGTGACATATCCACCTTGAGTTTCTTCAAGTTTAGTAAACAAGCCTCCTTCACTGGACATATATCTTCAACACTCGCTAGCAAGATACCATATTGATGAGCTTCCAGCTTAGTATGATGAGAATGACCAAACACTTTGGATCATCCTTTCTTACCCATTCTCTTTTAACCTTGGGAGGTTTAAAAAAATTTCTTCTGACACTTTGTTCTTGAGCTAAATCCTTCTTTCTTTGAAGGTTTTTATTTTCATTTTTTTAAAAAAATAATTTCTTTTATTGACATCCTTTCCACTTTGCATTCTTCTAGATTGCATTCTTTGGGATTTCATGTCATTTACCCTCTTTCTACAATCCACCTTAATGTGTCATATGCCACAATAGTAGCAATAGAATAGGGGTTTTCTAGGTGCATGAGATTGTGTTTTCTTCCTTCTAGGTTGTTCATTATAGAAAGATTGTTGGGCTCTTCTAGGTTTCCTATATTGACTAGGTTGTGCATTAGTCTTCCTAGAAGTGGAGGCATTCTTTTAGAATCCTCTAGAAGTGGAAGACTTGTTTGCTTGAAATTTGTTTCATGCCTCCTTGGCATAGGAATAACGCTTGCTCATCCCTTAAGCTCCTTTAGAGGAAGATGCTTAGTTGGATTGATGTCTACTCCCAACCACTTACGCATAAGATCTTGATTAGAGTTGCATGGATCTCTCCCTATCTCTACCTTGAATCATAGGTGATTTACCTTTGAATGAGGTAAATATTTTCTTCTCAAACTTGTTTAACCTTTAATAAGGTCTTTGTGGCTCTACCTTTTCATTTCCCTTCTTGGAAGGTTGTGGAGGTGGTTGAGTAGATCATTTGGCTTTGACAAAGCCATTTTTGGGTCCTTGAGTTGAGGAAGCATTGGCCTTAGAATTATTACCTAGTCTGGTCATGTCCTCATACTCTTTACCCATAGTGAGCATCTTCTCAAACTTTCCATTTCCTTGGGCAAGCATTGAGATGTTCTTCCTCTTATCTTTTTTAAGCTCATTGATTTGTTTAAGGTAATCAAGGGATTTCCTTGTGAGCTGAGCACAAGTCAAGTTAAGAGATTTGTTCCTCTTATTTAGAGTCTTGACTTAGTCTTCAAACTCATGGATGAGTGAGACATCACTATGAGACTCATTCCTAACCTCTTCAAAGTTTTTGAGCTTCTTCTCAAGCTCATGAACCTTGTTGGACAAGTTTTGATTGTCCTCAAGAAGTATTCTCTTTTCATGGTTCCTATTGTCCTTTTCTAAGCCTAGAAATAGTTTAATTTTATTGAGCTTATTTTCTAATTCCACTATGTTTAGGCTTATTTCCTCCTTGGCATATAGGAGTAAGTAGATTTCTTTGAAAAGTTTATTCTCCTTGTCACTTTTCAATGAAGACTCTTGTTGAAGAGTGGAGATGGTGTTTTCATGGGATTTTGACTTTTCAATCAACTCCATAACTTCCTTCTGGAGTTGTTTGTTCTTCCCCAACTCCATACTTTGCATAAAAAGATCATTGAATGCTTCTTATGCATCATAGATCTCCTCCTCTTCTTCGTACTCTCCCACATCTTCATTACTTGAGTCACTTGTTTTCAAAAGTGAACTCATGAAAGGCTTTGATCTCTTGTGAGGGAGCTTTCTCACTACTTTGGAACTTATGTTCCAATGTCTTGGACTCATCATCCTATGTGGTAACCATGATTTTCCCCTTTGACTTGTATTTATACTTCTGATTGCCACAATCCTCAGCAATATGTTCTCTTCCTTTTCACTCATAGCAAATGAGAAGTTCTTTAATGAAGTCTTTCTTCTTTTTGTAGCCCAGGTAGGACTTTCTCATTTGTTTGTTCTTGGAGTAATCCTTAGTATTTCTCTGAAAGAATTTCTTGAATCTTTTATCCACAAAAGCCAAGTTATCATCCAAATCTTCATTTGATTCGGAGGGTTCTTCTACCTTGAGAGCAATGCCCTTCTTCTTGGTAGGTTCCTTCATGGCAGCTTCAAATGTTTAAAGTAATTCAATAACTCTTCTAGTTTAATGACTTCTAGGTCTTTACTTTCTTTTATTATGGTCACTTTAGGCCTAAACCTTTTGGGGAGGGACCTAAGTACTTTCCTAACCACCTTAGATTTGGGAATGTTTTTGCCTAAACTCCTCATAACATTCACTAAGTTTGACAACTTGGCGTTGAATAAGTAGATTTCTTCATCCTCCTCTAACCTAAGAACTTCAAGTTTACCCATATACATTTAAAGCTTAGACATCTTTTTGACACTTGTACCCTCATGGGTAACGGAGAGAAGTTTTCACCCTTCTTTTACCATCTTAAGATGAGCTATCCTCTTAAACTCATATAGGGCTATGCCACTTGCTATGGCATTCAATGCCCTAAAGTTGAACTTGTGAGCATCCGTCTCGATAGGGGTCCACTCACTTCTTGGTTTGCCAGGCTGTGTATAGTCATCGACTATTATACTCCATACCCTTGGGTTATAGGCATTAAAGAACATCTCCATTCAATATTTTCAATAGCCACAATCAGTTTCATTAAAGAATGGAGGGGTGCTAATGGACATACCACTATCTTCTCTAGTTATCTAGGATTTTTCCTAGGGCCTTACTCTGGATATTACGCCTTATGTGAGTAACTTAGGCTCTGATACCAATTGAAATTGCTCTAAAGGTATCCTAGAGGGGGTGAATAGGATATCTAATTTAATTTACCCATTTTTCAACTTTATCTTGGGGTTGATTTTAATCTTTTTAACTTAACCCAAATGTGTGTGTGCTCTAAAGTGTCTACTCAAATATTTTGTCAAACAAGTGTTATGCAAGAGTAGTAAGAAAACATTCAAGTACAGAGACAAGCAATCACACACACAATCCACAATAAGAGATTTATAGTGATTCGACACTAGGGCTTCTATCCACTCTTCTAAAGCTCACAACTGAGCTTAGGTATATTTCATTTAGGTACTATTACGACCTAGGTCAATAAACAAAACCTAACTACTTGTTCACAAGCAAGCTAAACAACAACACTCGGTGTCTCTGATGAGTGTGCACTACTTTTGGTGTCTCTAGTAAAGGTAGTCAAGCTTCCGATGTCTTCGGTGGAAGCAAAATAAGAACAATTATAAGTATGAATGAAAATGAATGCAAATGAATGTAAACTACAACAAATATTACCACAAGTTGGTTAATGTTGGTAGTGGCTCAAAGTAGAGTGCTCTTTGTTGAGCTCATTTACCTTACCTACCCACAAGCTCCAAGTACTTGGCTCTAGTGCTCCTTGAGCTCAGTCAAGTGTGAGTTTCCTCTAGGAAAAAACTCACCACAAGTTCTCCTCAATAGTAGTAGAATAGTATTCAAGAGGAGAGAGAGAAACTGGTTTTAGTGTATGATGTTAGCTATTCAATCTCAAAACCAATGGGGCAATGGTGTTTGTCATAATGGGGGATGCTTTCAATATAGTAAACTTTATAGATCTCTCTAAAATAGCTTGGAGTATTGGTTATTTACCCTAATAGGAAAAGTTCTCTTTTATAGAGGTGAGGAGTATCCAAGGCCTTTGGATTTGAATATTTTATAATAGGTAACATTTTGGAGCCTTAGATTTAAAAAAATTGAGTACAAATTTTGAAAAACTCTCTTTGAAAATCATGTTTTAATTTTGTTCCAAAATTTTCCTTGTAATTGATTGCTTAAATCGCAATAGATTATGGACCTTGCAATTGACTATGGCTCACAATTAGGATCTCAATCGATTACTTGATCCCAAATTGATTTCAGGTTTAGGAATTTTGGTCCAAATCTGTTTCGCAACCAATTGCAGGCTATGGGTTTTGACCACTAGAGTCTTAGTCTGCTCCCAGATTTTGTTTGTAATCGATTAAGAGATTTGTAACCGATTATGCCAAAATCGATTGCTTGGTATGCAATCTATTACGGCTTCCTGAATTTCTGCACTTGGTTTTTGGCACTGTATAGGGGTCTGTCCTTGGGCCTTTTCCTTTAGGTTTTGTGAGAGACTTATCAATAAGTCTACATTGATTTTAAGGTATTAAAATGATATGCAATGCATGTTTTATACCTTTCTTGGTGCGGCAAATCCAAGATAGTTTTCAGTCTCTTCTTCAAGTCTTTAGTCCTTTTTATCTTGAACTTGTGAGAGCATAGGACACTTACAAGACACATACCACTACACATTTAACCATGAGATTGACGTACATCAATAGGGCCATATTTTCAAATAAGGCATACTAAATGGTGAATGAACCAGATTTTCTAATAAAAGCATGGATTCGTTAATATGGTTTGATTCATGAATAAGCTTATTCGCAAATAAGCCTGGTAGTTAAAAAGGCTTGTAAAGCAAGTCAGACCAAACTAGATCAGGGCTTGAGCTCATCAACTTGCCTTAGCAGGTCCATTTACGAATATGGGCTTAATTGATGTCCATAAAATATTTGACACATTTTGAATGGTAGGTGAGATGGGATTGGTGCCCATCATCACTATAAAAAGGTGAAAATAGGCTGAAACCCAATTTGGCTAAGCGTGTGGAATGAACCTAAAAATAGAGAGAAAAACCTAAAAATATATAAGAAAATGAGGAGAAAAAGGAGAAGGTAGACATTAAAGAACACCTCTCTCCCTCGCTCTTTCTTTCTATTTCGGGTGTGTGTTTGTGAAACACTAAACTTAATAGAACCCTTAGATCAACTACTCACTTGGGGAGTTTTGCTTGTATCGTTGCATTCAAAACCACCTCAATCTCAATATATTCTTGTAGGAGAACTTCCACTTGAGTTAAAGGTGTTACCCTTATCTTCTTGACTTAGTTTTCATGTATGTTAATCATCTTGGTAAGGGGAAACCCTTACGTGTGTGTGTACTCCAAAAAGTGAAAATCACCCACCCAAATTTGATTTTTTGGAGTTTGTATGCACTACAGGTACACACAAGATGACTTGCAACGTAAGAGAGGATCTGGACTGGGCACAATCCACCCACTCAAGATCCTCTACTACTGTCAAACTAACCTTGAGACATTGTATGCATCTACATATAGATAAAAAATGAAACCATCCACCTAAATTTGATTTTTTTTATCTATGTGTCTAGTGGAGGAAATATTTCCCACACAAGCATGCCAATGCCACATCGGCACAAATTTCTTTCTCACCTTTGACCTTGGGCACTAAGTTAAACCGTGAAAGTGATTGTTGTTCCTAGCTGTTTGATCAGCCACCAAATTAAGAGAGATTAAGCAATTACGAGCGGGAGGGTTCTTCCCTCTATGAGTTCTTTTTCCCTCTAGATCGAAGACTTTTAAAGCCATAACACTGTGACAAGAACATAAATTAGAAGTTGTTGAGATAATAATTTATTTGTGAAACATACTTACAACATATTTAAAGCCAGAACGTAATAAAATGGTTTTAATAGCACCGTAATTCGGCACAACAATGGCCAAGACAGTGGTGGTGCTAGTCTAAAAACCCAAGGTTGTAATTTTGTTGTTGCAGATACTCAACATAGTGATAGTGTTGCAAACTAAGAAGATGATAGTGGGGGTGTAGCTTTTGTATCCACAAGAAATGGTGGAAATGTGATGCCTGTAGAAATAGTGGTGAAAGATAGTGATGGTGCAACCTATAGAGAAATTAAATTAACTCAAAAGAGTGGAAATGTGGTGGTGTCCCTGTGGAGAAATTAAATCGAACTCTAAAGGATGGAAGGATGGTGGAGATTTTGTTGTTGTCTGTAAAATGGTGGTGGGGGATGGATGGTGATGGTAAAACCTATGGAGGAATCAAATCAACTCCAAAGGATGGAAGGGTGATGGTATGCATGTAGAGGAATTAAATCAACTCTAAATGATAGAAGGGTGATGTCATACATGTAGAAGAATTAAATCGACTCCATGGATATGAGTTGAAAATTATGGAGGAATTGAATCAACTCTAGTAAGATTTCCTGTATGAAGAAACTAAAGTAAATTAAGATAAAAGTCTCCCATGGGGGGAGAAAGATAAAAGCAGTGTTGCACTATGTTTGAGCTTATGTTGTAGCAACGTCATTTTCTTTTACGTTATGTTGGTATTCATAGACAAAATGGGCAGTTGCATTTAGTTATCAATTGTTATCACAAATCATATGATCTGCAACATCAATCAATTGTAGAAACAATCTCTTAAATGCTTCTTTTTCCACCTGTTCAGGTAAATGTTGTTTCAAATTTCCTCCAATGTAATCTTGTCACCTATTTGAATAACTTCTATTTCAAATTTCCACCAATGACATTCTACCATATGTTCTTGTCACTAATGTTGAAATTCTTCCAATAATATTTTTCGTCATTCATTTTTGTAACTAATGTTGGAATTCCTTCAATAATATCCTACCATTTATATCTGATGTCAGAATTCCTCCATTGATATCCCGCCGTCTGTTCTTGTAACTGATGTCAGAATTCCTCCAATGATACCTTACCATCCGTTTTTGTAATTGATGTTGGTTTGGCAACAAATGATGATTTTCCATCTGTCCCACATCTTAAAATTTCAAATCATGACACCTCAATTGTTTATCTTATGCCGTAAGTCTTAATTGTCTAATTAGATAGCAAAGATTTTGGCATTAACAGTGTCACATTTTAAATGCATGTAGTGTGTTAAGGGTAGTGTAACGGAAGTATAGGAGCCTACGACCCGCTTTACCATGGGACCACTCTTTGTCTCAGATATGAGCCCCACTATAAAGAGAGGATCCACACTCATACGGTTAGCACTCATCTTTGAAGAAAAATTGTGGGAGCAAATGTTCTACTCCCCCCATGTTCCCAAACACAAAGGCTAGCACATGATGCTTAAATCATGATGTTTTTATTATGGATGCAAATATTCAATTATTATCCATATTCGGTTCATATTCATGTCCATTTAAAGTGAATATATGTGAACTTATATATATATATATATATATAGATTGTCCTTCTCTCCAAACAAGGAAGATGTAACCATTCTTTTATATTAAAATAGTTAAAAACATCCAATCAACGCTCAATCAAGGGTTTGACAAGATTCTAACCCAAAGTCTATAAATAAACCTCTTTTACATAAGGAAATGATTTTTGATAGAAGACTTCAAATAAGAAAGCTTTAGAGACAAGACAAAGATCCAAAGTTTCAAAGAATCTCGAAGGCCTTCCACTGACTTAAAGCACCAAGACATTATTTCATTCTCTCCATCAGCTACAGTTCGTTTTTAAAGAGAATAATACATTTTACGTCTTAGATATATGCTACACACATAACCTTGAGTGCAAGATTATAGTGTTTTCTTTATTGCCAATAAAGCTTGAAGCTCAAATTATAAAAAAAATAAATAAATACAATACATTTGAATGAAAAATATACGTCGTCAGGCCCTCATCCTCAATATCGACAAGTATCAAAAGTTTTACTCTTTTGTAAAAATATCTAAAATCAAAGAGTTGTATTCCATTTATTAAAATTGAGTTTGGCAGCCACCTATAATGAAATAATTCCATTTGAGTTTCTCAAGGCTTTTGTAGCCACAATGGGATGGTTTGTAATAAACTCATTCAAATTTCCACCAATTTGTACGTGATAACATAAGTCATTTCATTTTATAGAAAAACCTAAAATGACTTCATTTCCAATTGTAGTTAACAAATCAGTATAAATTTCAATGAGTTCATTACAAACCATCACCTCATGGCTACAAATGCCTTGAGAAACTCAAAAGAAATGATTACGTTATAGGTGGCTGCCAAACAAGCTATAAATACAAAGATCATTTATTAAATTTTTATATATTTTTTGTGTCGCAGATTTATGCATGATATTTTTGTCAACAACATAATATCCACACAATACACAGATCAAGAGGTTAGAAAATAATCTGATTTGAATATTTTTGGCATGAGACTACCTCTTAATATATGGGACCAAGACCCATCAACGATTCTTGTGGCTTTTTAGACCCAAGTTGCTTCGTATTCTAAATCAAAGTAACACTATATGAGAAAGGATCGTCTACAATTTATACTCCTCTACAGTCATGAACGGGTCTATCATAGCTCACCACGTGGTTATTGAAGTTTGAAATTCAAATCCAAAATTGAACAGAATGAACCACATGGCGAGCTGCAATAGGCCCATAAGGATTTTTGAACTGTAAACGATCTTCTCTCTAACTCTCTCTCTATGACTCTATACACAAGTTTTGTGGTGGGATAGCTATAACTTTGCATTTGTAGGCAAATTATGCCATTACACGAAAATGCCCTTTATATATATACATATAGATTGTGCCCAACAACAAATGTTTGGAAAGAGATTGGATTAGCGTCGGCCAGCCTGCCACATCCTACCAGTATCTCGAGATTGATGGTCACCACCAATTTATTGGGCTGCTTTAGCCACCCAATGGGCCTTTACATTTACTTAAAACGGTTTCCATCTAAACCTAGCAAATATATGAAAATTATATTACAAAACGCAGGGGAAGTGGCTGCATGTGTTCTATAATTTGGATTTGATAAAGGTCCAATCCCAAATAGTTTTTTTTTTTTTGGAGAATAGTACCAAGGCAAAGCTGGGCTTAAGAAGTTTAAACCCATTGTTAGCTCCTAGTTGTGTTAAGCAATGCCCAAAGCTCGCGTCGTCCCCAGTGGGTGGGCTTTGATAACAAATTTTTAAGCTAAGTTGGGCTAAGGTCAAAACTGGATTAGGTGGTTGGGTCATGGGTTGCTTTCAAACCCCCGGTGATCTGAAATAATGTTCTGTCCAGGACACCAGGGGACATTATATGGAATAAAATGGGCGGGACTTTGAAAGTCCATCAAAGTCCAGCCCATTTTATTCCATGTGAAGTCTCCTGGTGTCCTGGACAGGACATTTGTCCTCCCCAGTGAACCCACCTCAATTACAACGAAACTGAATATCAACTCTACTAACTACAAAAAAATTGTTGCCCCTGTTTTCAAGTAGAGCCATAACGGCCCATACCAAAAAGGGTCGAATCATCTCGAGTCTAACTGAAAAGATACCATGTCAGCCAAATCCAGCATGTGTCACACGATGCCAATAACAAAGTGTCACTTGGTAAATATGCTAAGGCTGTCAATTGGGCCGGCCTAGCCCAAAACCTGACATGCCCAGCCCGATAAATGGGCAGACTGGGCAAACCTAACTTCTGGTTGGGCCAAGCTCAGACCCATCTTCTAGCCCCAAAGTGATTTTCGAGCCGGGTTCAGGCATACTTAAATATAGCCCGATGTCTCGTCCAATCCAACCCGAAACAAGTATAAGATACTTATAACCAATTCCAAACTCTCACCTAAGATCTAATCCTAAATGAATGGTTGAGATAAATCCTGAATCCTAATTCCTACTATAGTTGATCTTCTGCCTTGGTAGGGATTTCACTTCGTTGTTGTTGTTCTTGTGTTCGTTCTTCATGGAGAGTTGTTAATCCTAAACCTTAAATCCTCTTTGTTTCTATCTTCATTTTTTCTTTCTTTCTTTCTTTTTTAATGCTGTTATTTTTGTGTGATTGGTAAATATATTGTTTGTGGAGCCCAAACTCAGCCTAAAGCCCATTGCTTTAAAATGGGCCAAATTTGGGCTGACTGTCTTGGGCCGAGCTTGGGCACATGTACAGTATTTTGGGAAGATCTCGGCCCGAGCCAGCCCAACCCGATTGACCGCCCTACTTACAATTATGTTTTAACAGTAAATTGAATCATTGTACCAACCGGTAAAAATAGGCCCTACTGGTTCACCGCTATTCTATGTTAATGATGTCTTTTGCTTGTCAGAACGAATTGGTTGAATCACGAATTAGCATCATCTCCCAGTCAATTATTTCCAGGCTGATTTTAAAACTATGGACTGAATTCTTTGTGTACCTGGTAGGGCTGTCAATGAGCCGAGCTAGCTCAGCTTGGCTCAAAACTCGGCTGATCCTGAGCTGAGCCTAAGCCCTTTTTAAGCTTGTTTCCCAAGTGAGCCTGAGCCTTCTTCACTAAGCTCAGCTTATTAAAAGATTGGCTCCGTTGTAAGATGGTTGGATTAAGAATTTCATAATAATAAATAACATCTATATATATACACATATTTGAACAATTGTATTGTTCAAAGTAGATATGTTGGGCTAATGAGCCATTAATTAGACTATTGGGCCTTTTTTTTCTTCAAAATAATGACATTTGGCAAGTCGAGCTGAGACTGAGCTTTCTCTTCATGTGACGGGCCAGAGTTGAGCCAGGCAAAGCTCAGTTCAGTTCAGCTCGTTGACACCCCTAGTACTTGGCATCCAAGATTGTTGTGGTTGGACCAACAGTGGTCCAACAATGTCAGACCAAGATTATCCTCGTATAACATAAATAGGAGGATTGTAGAGGGTTTACATTTTATTTTTATTAAGAGGTAAGATGTGCTTTTAATTAGAGGTCAATATATAAATGTGCTATGGTCATCTGTTTGCCTAAAAATTGAGTAGAGAAAAGATAGAACTTCTAACCTCAAATGTGAAGTTTTTGTCTGAATTTTATCCAAGGTCTTCACATCGAGAGTACTTTGACGACCAAAACGAACCTTACACCATCCAAACCTTGAAAGTGACTTTTTTTTTCATGGAGCGTGTATTTGTGCCAGACTATTCATGAATGAATGAGTGGTGGGTCAAACTTGAACTTCTCAACAAATGAAATTTCCAATTTTAGTGGTCTTGAAGAAAAGAGTAGAAAAAAATACACAAGAAAAGAAAAAATAAAGGACAAATATGAATGAATGATTTAAATTTATAAAAAAAATTTAAAAAGAGGTGAGAACTAACTTTGATGTAGGTAGGATACGAAAAATTGACAAGATTGGCTTTGAGGCGCTAAAACCCTAGCAGACTGGTATTGTTTATGAATATGATTGCCGCCGACGACCTTTTGGCTATGGATGGTGATCGGGTGCACTGTGGTGATGGAAGGATGGGAGTTGGTTCGACTAGTGGTACAGATGTTTCGTTGGTTACTGTTGGGTGGAGGTTTGACCACTGATCTGGGGATTTTATGGTTAACGTTAATAGCCATCGTGGAGATGGTTACATGCATGGTTTGGATTCTAGGGATTTTGTAAACCCTATGTTATGTGCCTGGTTAAGTAATTAGACCCTATTTCCCTTAATAGAATCGGTCTTTTGAGGTGGAATGGTCAAGGTACTTAACATTGGTATCATAGCTAGGCACCACGTCTCAAATTCGAGTCACAGATAAGGTGACCTATGGAGATGGCAACCTGGACTAGAGAGAGAGCCGCTATAGTGTGAAAAGGGCTACTTAAATCAAAGCGGAGAAAATGGAAAAAATGTTACCTGAATAAGAGTGAGAGCCGTCACAAAGTTGAAAGGGCTACCTTGATGAGAGGCCAGAGTGGGTACCGCCACAAAGTAAGCCACCGTGGATGTCGATTGTGGAGCGTGGTGGTTTGTTGTGTGTCTGGTTAAGTAATTAGACCATGACAAATCGGTCTTTTGAGGTGGAATGGTCAAGGTACTTAACACCCTCTTCATGAAGGAAACGATGAGGATCTATCCATGTTGAAGGTGGGATCAAAGATGGATTCCGCAGACCTGATGGTAAGGATCGTAAGAAGCATATTGATGCTTTGTTGTAGGTTCTATGATCCATGGAGGATATGAAGAAAAATGTTGAATTGTTCGACAAATCTGCTCTTGAGGTAGTTATGTGTAATAGATCATATTTTGAATGGTTCTTGGGTCCATCATCTGTCCTTATTGATGAAGTGGGTGGGATTGGATGCGATCTGCTAGGATCATGAGAGGAGAACGATGTTTTTTCTGATAGTGCTCAGTAAAGATTTGCAAATATAAGTTACCAGGAGTGCTATGGTGGATAAGAACAAGGGTGCTTCTACAACGGGGTTCCCATGGTTTGGTGATGGAGGATGTTGGTGTTCTTCAAGATGAAATAGTGGGTATTAGCCTTGAGACCATTATTGTTTCTAAAGAACCTGTGAAATAGAACTCCAAGAGATCACTTTTTGGTGCATCGGGTATGAAGGATGAAGGGATGTGTCTTCATTACGCAGAACCGACATCAAAGGAAGATGATGATGTTGTGGTGATATGCCCTAAGACTATTATTGATGAGGAGTGAGTTTTGGTAGTCTACTCTAGTGGGGAACTTTCAGGGAAGAAAGACCAAGCTTTCAATATATTAAAGATACAGTATCTAAAATCTGCAAGCCAAAGGGGAGTGTGGACGTAAACCTTGTTGATGATGGTATTTTTGTGTTCATGTTTAGCTACAATGAAGATAAACGAAGGATTTTGGAGGGAGGGCCATAGCAAAGTTCAAGGAGACATTATTTTAACGCCATGGAATCCTGACCTAGAATTGAAAAGGGGCAATCTTTAAGAGATCTCATTGTGGGTGTCTTTTCCAAATCTTTTATTGCAATATTGGTATGAGGAAGCATTGAGCAGGATTGTGAGTGGTATTGGCAAGCCATTATTCACTGATAAATTTACCATGAAAAAGGGGTGATTGTCCAATGCGAGGATGTACATTGAGGTTAATGCTAGTGCTCCATTAAAAAATCAGCTGGTGGTTGGTATGAAAGATGGTAGGAAATTTATTCAACTTGTGGTTTATGATTGGAAACCTCAACGGTGTAGTGGGTGTAGTTGCTTTAGCCATTCAGATACTCGGTGTCCTCTTCAGAAGAAGGTGAAGTACCCCAAGCAAAATTGGGTAAAAAACAACATAGGAGAAGAAAAGTGATGAAGATGTCGTGCCTAACTCTAAAGTCCAAGTAGAAATTCTTATGGCAATGCTAGACAGCAGGAGATGATGGCAAGGAATTTTATTTTGTTTAGGAATCAATTTGAGGTACTTGGACAAGAGACAATTGATGAGCATCTACAAGAAGAGGAAGAGATAGTGCCAAATACTTTGAAGGAAAAGGATAATGAAGTGGATTATCGTATGGGTGCTACAAATCTATTAAATAGAGCAAGTCCTTCAAGTGTGCAAAGGAGTGCTCGGAATGCTGGTAAGACCATCCTTTGATCACAATCTTTTCTTGTTGATAAATTTTGAAAAAAAAGGCAGGGAAATGACATGGAGGGCAATGAGAAAGGTGCAACTAAGACAAAAGCTGGGGGTGCTAGTCTTAATAAAGAAGTTTGTCATGGTAAAGATTTATTCATGGAATGTGAGGGGGCTAAATACTACTGATAAAAGAAGAGAAATTGTTAGATGTATCAACTCTCACAGGCCAAATTTATGTTTTTTATTGGAAATTAGAGTAAAGAGGAAAAACTTTGAGGAGATTGTCAAGGATTCTTTCACGGGTTGGGATGTTATCAAGAATTATGACCATCATTATAATGGAAGAATTTGGGTGCTATTTACAAAGGAGGAGGTTAATGTGACGTGTATTCAAAAGTTGGCTCAAATGGTTACTTGTCAGGTAGATTGTAAGAATAATAGGAGTTTCATATGCTCTGTTGGGTATTGCTTCAATATGCAGGAGGATCAATTTTGTCTTTGGGAAGAAATTGAATTGCTCAAGGAAAGAAGAAATATTTCATGGGTGTTAGCGGAGATTTTAATTGTGTCAGGTTCACTCATGAGAAAATTGGAAATTATGTGCCTAAGTTTGCTTCCATGGAAAAGTTTGATAAGTGTTTGTCGGATGTTGATCTGCATGATTTAAAGTGGTGGGGCAATAAATTTACTTAGCGGAATAAGCAGATGGGGGATAAAAAAACAAAATTGGATCAGGTTTTAGTAAATGCTGAGTGTATTGCATCATTTCCTGAATCTAATGCTAGTTTTCTTTTATCATGTGTGTTTGACCATTCTCTGAGTATTATCTTGACTTGGGAGGTTTTAATTGAAAAACTAAAGATGTTTAAATTCTTTGATATATGATGTTTTCATGGGGATTTCTTAAAGGTGGGGTATTCATGTTGATGGTAACCCTTTGTTTCAAGTAGTAAAGAAGCTGAAATTTGTTAAGAAAAATTAAAGATTTTGAATAAGAAAGTTTTTGGAAGCGTGGATCAAAAATTGGAGATGCTGAGAGCGGAATTGTCCAAGGTTCAAGATGCTAGAAGATTAAATTATAATGATGATGGGGTGGACATGAGGGAGAGGGATTTGGTGATTGAGTACAAGGATGCACTTAATGTAACACCCTGCAAGTTTAGCCTACTTTGAACGTAGGATTTTAGCGGATATGGTTAACCCAAATGGAAAAACTCAAGACTAATATAGGATTCATTATGAGGATAATTCAAAACTCAATTTAAGTGTCTAACTGGACAATTAAGTTGCCTACACACATTAAGGAAGAAATCAGGCCAAAAAAGAACCCAAAATGTTAAAATCTGACTTTTTTTTTTTTAGTGCTTGAAAAGTTTTGGAGTGCTCTAGAATCTCAGGGGTTCTCCAGAGTAAATTTGGAGTGCTCCAAACTCGAAAATCTGAAAATTATAAAATAGGTCGAAAATAACTATTTTGTCTGTCATTGTGCATAGGAAACCTTGTGAGACAAGGCTTAACCTCAAATATACTTTATTTAGGTCATTTAGATGGATTAGAACAAATAGAGAAAGGATTAGAGAGGTTTGGAAAATAAGGAGGAAGTTTTCCCCCAAATAGAGTAAGTTTCTCTTCCAACCTTGAAAATATGCTAGACTAAGCATTTTATTTCTAGATCTAGTCTAAGTATAGATTCTTATTTCCTTATCTTAGTTTATGTGTTCTAATCATGAGAATACTTTGTTTGTTCATAGAGGAATGAGGTCTTGGCTAGGGTAAGAGGGTTTTGGAAGAGATTCCCCTCCAAGAGAATGAGTAAGTTTAAATGAGTGGATACGTTATTAATTCTACACTTTTTCATCCTAGGTTCATAGAAATGTGATTCAATTCTATATTTGCAAAGATTTATGTATTCTAATCTTTATAAAACTGGTTTGTGAGTGTATACGTAATCTATGCTTGCACTTTCTTTTTTAGGTTCTTAGAAATGTGTTTCTACTCTGTGTGCTAAGATTTGTTTATTAATCTCTATGAAAATTGGTTGTGTGAATGGATGAGCTCTATGTACATGATTTCCCTCTTCTTTGAAACCTAGATTTGTTGAAAATGAGCTTTGTTTTGGTGAATCTATATTCAAATCCCATGAAAATGTTGATTTCCTTATATAAATTCTAGATCCTTTAATGTGAGCATGATTGGAAGAGCTCTTTTACCTCATTGTTATGTATTCTTAGAATTTGGGGTTACACTTGTGGTGGTAGTGTTCTATTTCCTTGAGTTTTGTAATCTTTATTAATATTGGAAAGTTTATGGAGCTGGATTTACATGATTTAGAGTGAGTAGAGAGTTCTTGTGGTGCTTCTTGTTTATTCCATTGATTTCTCTTGAAACCCCTTAAATGCTTGCTCTCCACCTATTTGATGAAATGACATATGATTTGTTCTCCATGATTTATACATCTTTATCATGTCTATTGACTTCCTATGTTAATTAATTATTATCTTTGATATGTTTCATTTGATTCATGTTATACCATGATGAATTGTGCTAATTTTATTGATCCTTATGTTTCTACATTATGCATTATGTGATAACTCTTAATGGCATGAACATGTTATCATTAGCATGGTTTACTCTAGGATTCTCATGAGGCATTACTTGGGATTTCTACATAAGTTTTTAAAGGACTTGAAATACTTGGTTTTTAACCTATATGGACATCGTCATAAAATGATTTTTACATCATGAACATCTCTTATGTGCCTAGTTATGGGT
The DNA here is from genome assembly GCA_025762735.1 of Platanus orientalis. Taxonomy (NCBI): domain Eukaryota; kingdom Viridiplantae; phylum Streptophyta; class Magnoliopsida; order Proteales; family Platanaceae; genus Platanus; species Platanus orientalis. The sequence continues at coordinate 18,789 of JAOXJP010230196.1, forward strand.
CAAACACCCTTACTTGCGTATTGGCATTTAACTCATTTTCATGTGATTTACTATTTTATTCTTTGGACTCTTTATGAGATAGAATATATAGATACTTTTACAAATGGTATACTTATGTAGTGACTACATTACTTTATAAAAACATGGGTTCAGTTTATTGCTTCTTTGACCTATGGATTTGTTTGGCACATTTGTCATGTGGGATTTTAGAGGACTACCCTGGTCTAGGGGAATAACATCCCTAGTCCGAGGGAATAACATGGGACTACCCTTCATTTGAGGGAATAATATGAGATTATCCTTTGTTTAAACCAATGATATGGGGCTATCCTTTGTTCAAGGGAATAATATGAGACTACTCTTTGCCCGGGAGAATGATATGGGACTACCCTTTGTCCTAGAGAATGATATGGGGCTACATTTTTATCTGAGGGAATGATATGAGACTAATATGAATCTTTGTGACTACAGATACCCAATCAACAGATCACACTAATAAGTGAAAATGACCTTAGTAGTCCAATATGTGCATGCCTAGTCACCAAGCTTTATAAATGGTATCATTAGGTTCCCAATCATCGGGTCATGTTAACAAGTGAGGACAATCCTAGTGGTCCAATATGTATGTGCATGTCTACTCATCGAGTTTTATAAATTGTGTCATCAGGTACCCAATCATTGGGTCACATTAATAGGTGAAGACAACCTTAGTGGACATATATATGTGATGTAATGTGTTATGCCGGAGACCCTTACATGAGTTATGTGATGTGTTGTGTCAAAGACCTTTTATGGTTTATATATGATATGATTTTTTAGAGATCTTTTATGGTTTATTTACACTTAAATATAATATGTGATAGATACACTTATGTTTTACATGCATCACATATATTACTAGGCATGTACATACAGTACTTGGCATGTGACACACAGTATGTAGCATATGTATGATTCAGCTTGATCTACTCTGGACATTCTTGTGGTACCTTGTGATATGGGCATACTCGAATCATAGTAAAGATTTATGTTTGAAATATAATCGTTGACTATATACATCTTATTGATTCTTTATCGTACATTGATTCTTCTTATTTGCTACTGTGATTATCTTTGGCCTCCTATTTTAGTGTAATATAAACTATATACCCTCCCACTAAGCCCATCAAGTTTACCTCAATTGGCACCACCCATAGATGAAATTTTGGAAGATAGGCATGTGTAAAAACCATTGGGGACACGGCGAAAGGGGACACTGGATGGACTTTCATACCTAATGATATTACATTTCATTTCAGTTTTAGTTTACATACCAGAGATGTAGTACATTTAGTACCTTGTTTATTTGAGATGGGCCCCCTCATGGGCAAGGATTATATATACTTTATGGGCAAGTTTAGGCCCTTTCATTTTGGATGCTTATGAAACATTATTAGACATGAGGTTTTTATAGTTCCACTACACTAATTTGGGTTTTTGTCGTTATTGTTATTATTCCATTGCAATATGACTACCTTATATGGATTTTAATGGATGTGACAAGACAAGAAAACAAATGTATTCGAAAAATGATGTGATTAAGTAAGAGGGTTAATGACACACTCCGAGTTCGTTGGTCTCTCTGTTATGAGAAACGGATTTGGGGTGGGTCATTCTCATGTCATGGATCTGAACCAGGCTCACTTCACAGTCCGCAGATTTTGGTCATGACACTTAAATTGGAGGAAATTTTTTTAAGCAAAAGTCTCGTGTTAAGTGGCTAGATATTTGGATAATGATAATGTTTTTTTTTTTTTTTTTCATGTCTCTTTAGATTGAAAAAAATAGAAATATGATTCATCATATTTGTTAGAGAGGATGGAGTTGTTCTCGATGGGGAGGATGATATAAGGATGAAGGCTGAAAATTATGTTACTAAAATCTCGGCTCCTTTAATTGAAGAGTGGGCAAATGATTTTCAATGGGAACTAAAGTAGAGTCTTAATGAAGATCATCATTTACTTTTGGAGGGGAAATTAATATAGAAGAAGTTAATGGAGTGATTTGGCATGGCAAAGAAGGGAAAGCTCCTAGACCAGATTGTTTCACTTTATCTTTCTTTAAAGCTATTTGGGAAATTGTGAGTGATGATGTTGTTAGGGCTTTTCAATATTTTTCAACGAGGGGAGATGGTTAAAGGAGGTGAATTCAAATTTTATTTTCCTAATTCTTAAGAATATTAAAGCCACTACTTTTAATGAATATAAACCAATTACGCTTTGCAATTTTATCTACAAATTCATTACCAATGTTATTTCCAATAGATTAAAGAGGGTAATAAATTTTTTGGTGAGGAAGAACTAGACTGCTTTAATTGAAGGGAGATCTATTATTAAGAATGTTTTATTATGCCATGAAGTGGTCAGAGGTTTTGATAAAAGGAACCATCCATCTTTTATTATTCTGAAAATTGATTTGAGAAAGACGTATGATTTTGTGTCCTAGGACTTTATTGGAGTGGTTATTAAAAAAAATGAATTTTCCTCAAAAATTCATTTGTTGAATTATGGAGTCCATCACAAGCTCGAAGTTTTCTATTCTAATCAATGACAATCTTGTGGGTTCTTTTTAGAGCACAAGAGGCCTCAAATAAGGAGATCCTATTTTGTCTTGTCATATAAATTTTTTCTTATATGCTCGAGAAGGAGGTTGCTGATGGTAAAATTAAATTAATTCCTAAATGTAAAGATACTAGATTATCTCACTTGATTTTTCCAGATGACTTGATCTTTAGGAAGGCAAGAGTTGGTTCAATAAGAGCTATTAAAGAAGTGTTGCAGTGCGTCTCAAATATTTCAGGGTTGCAAGTGAATAGAGATAAATCCACACATTTTTTGCTGGAAGGAATAGTCAAATGGAGGAAGCTCTTCATGATATTACATATTTTAATGTTGGACGTTTGCCTATGAAGTATCTTGGTGTGCCATTAGTGATAGGAAAGTTGATGTATGAAGATTGTTCCCCTATTATTGACTGCTTAATAAAACGTTATGTGGGATGGAAAGCAAGAACATTGTCATATTCGAGATGATTGGTCCTCATTCGATAAGTTTTGCAAGGATGCTACGATATATACTAGTCGGGGATTGTTGGCTTTCCTGGAAGAATCGTCAAGCAGATTGAATCCAATTTTGAAAATTTTTTGTGGGCAGGTCTGGATCTTTCAAAGAAGCTTGATACTATTAGTTGGGAATCAATTTACAAACCATAAAATGAGGGAGGTCTCAATATTAAAAGAATCAAAGAGATGAATAATGTTGGGATTCTCAAGCATATTTGGTCGATTATTTCCAAGAAGTACAATTTATGGGTTAGGTGGATCCACGAGAAATATTTAAGACATGACTTTATATGGATTATTAGAACTTCTTCTAATTGCTTGTGGTCCTGGAAGAGAAAACTAAAGTTGAGGTCTTGGATGAAGCATCACATTGTGAGCTTGATTAGAGATGGCAATGGTGTTGGCACCATTTTGAAAATGGTTTTACAGATGTAGGGCATGTGGATTTTAGCTAATTTGAACTAATCCACTAAAATGGAGACACATGGTGTGCTTCTATTAAAGAGCCAAAGCAGGAGAGTTTTTACCGAGGCACACATCATGATGTTTAGCGTACAACGAATGCAGGTCATCACTTACACAAAGCAAATGAAATAGGGCCACGACACACCTCACGATGGGCATTCAACGTCACGATGAAGAATGAAGGAAGTAGCTGTGATGGCAAAAAGGTGGAAAGTGAAGAGTAACTACCTCACAACGTGGGAAAGATGCTACAACTGATTGACTCGGTATAAATAAGCAAGAGAAAGAAAAAGAAAAGACCTCAACATCATCATCAAATTTAGTCTACCTTAGGAGTAGGAGTAGGTCTATCTTAAGAGTAGGAGTAACATAAAGTAGTCTATAACTCAGTTTGAGAGGATTAAACTTGGTTCATTCCTTGATTTTTATCACTAGTTTGCTCACTGTCAAGGAGGATGACTTAGAGAGAGAGGTATCCCCTTTGAATTGAGCAAGATACTTGTACAGTGCTGTCAATTCTTATATCAATAAAGATTTCATTTGGTTTTTTTTCATTTCTTCCCTTTAAGGTTTTTGAAAGTCATCTTTGTTGAGGCATGCACTGAACCTATTCTAGATACCCGAGTTACCCAAACCCAGGTCAATGTGTAGAAGAAGAAAATTTTCCCAACACAGTGATTAACGACCACAATGGAAGTCCACCTTGAAGGGGGAAAAGTTTTAGCACCCTTAAGAATGGAAATGCTCCCATTCTGAAAGAAACCTGGTATGAGACACCCCCAAGAACTTGATAGTGGGCTCAATGCCTTAACTGATGAGATCGACAAGCAATTCCCGACCACACTAGGTAGGTTATCCAAGATGATTGCAGCAACCTTCCGGCTAATGCTTTGTGGTCTGAAAGGAGACCGGAGCATAGGACCAGAGGACAGTTCGATGAAAGGGATTCTCTAACCCTATGTTGAGAACCCCAAAAGGATTTGGGGGGCAAGGTCAGACAACGATTTAACTGAATAATCAATAAATCGAGATCCATATAGATAACCAATATGGGGAGGCTCATCCGGGGTTGGTCGGTCATGGAGCACAAACTCCTTAAGGCTAAAACCAGCTCGATTAAGTCTTAAGTCTGCCACACTAAGAGAGGCTCGAGAAGCACCTACATTCCAAAGGATGCTCAGTAAGCCCCTCGATGGGTTATAATGGTCTCAGCAGTATTGGATGCCTTCAATGGGAATCTCAACTGATAAAGAGTTCTAGTTATTTGCCTTAAGGAAACACCCTGTCTCAATATAACTCTTACCACCAATTATACGAGGGCCCAGGCCAACAATACGAGTACCCATCATACGGACAAAATTTACCACCTTGAGACTGTGCTATGAATGGGCTTCGATAATCGAGTAGGTTGAGCGTCAATCGAGGCACTAGGCCAATATATGGTCGAAGTCACACAAGTGATCTGGTAAAGCGATCTCACGAGACAGATGTTAGACAAACCTTAAGACATGCATATCTGAGTTGATCGATAAGGAAAGTAAGCTCCCTAGGACATAATGTGACTAAACTTAACACTGGTCCTATCGACAACGGAAATCTATGGGTCAAGTATACGAGTCGGTCAACCACCTAAAATGGGAAAGTGGAGACTAAAGTCCCTTTTAGGCCAATCGAAGTTGACATAATTGCGATTGAAGGGAAAATATGGAAGAAAGTTAAGAAAAAAGGCAGTACGTTGACTGATGTACTAGATAAAATAAGTCAAGACTAACCTTTCCCCGATGTAAATAAATATTGATGTAGTCATGATTGATGAGGTATCTGGAAAAACTTGCAAGGCAACGATCAAGCATGAAGGTCGGTTGGCAATCCAACAGGGGGTGGCCACTATCATCCCAGAGCAGGAAAATGTTGATGTAGTTATAGTCCACTTGGCACATGACAATCGAGCGATATTTCCTTACTTTGGTAAAATGGATGAATATGATTCAAGTGGCAAACGAGTTGGGCATTGAGGCAGGAAGGTGCTCAATTGAGAGATCGATGAGCAGAAAGAAAGGGCAAGAAGCATGATACCAGATAGCATGACAACGCTCAAGTGTATCAGGACCAACAAAGTCGGACAAAGTCAGTTCACCAAGAATCAATATGAATTAGGATATCATTGTTGGGAATGGAAGAATCTGCCCCAACCAAGGATAATGGTTGATTGTATAGGCAAATCATGAAGGCATCTTCTGTGTCAATATAGGCGAAACCAAAAAGTACAAGGATACACATAAGGAAAGGTAGCATGAAGATCGACACATTAAAGAAACCTAAAACTAAGGAGCTCCAAGGATCCAAAGGGCAAGAAAAGACCCTATATTCTTGGCTTGATGATATGGTCTCAATGTCAAACAAAAAGAGGATCAACTTAGACAAGTCATATGTCAAGGGGGATTGTCCTTTGAGATATAC
>JAOXJP010230197.1:0-10830 GCA_025762735.1 Platanus orientalis
GCCAAAGCATCTGCAAAGTTGTTCCTTCTTCTGCCAATGTAGTCGAAAGTCAAATATTCAAAGCTCTTGGAAAGGATCTATAGACATTCATGGTAGTCTAGGATCTTCTTTTCTCGAATGGACCAATCTCCAATCGCTTGGAAGATGACAAGTGTTGAGTCTCCATAGACTTCTAGTTCATTAATGCAAAGATCAATGGCTACTTTCAAACCGATGATGCAAACTTCATATTCAGCTATATTGTTGGTGCATAGAAAGTGTAGCCTTGTGGCAATTTGAATGAAAACACATGTAGGGGAAATGAGCACGGCTCTAATCCCACAGCCTAATTAATTGATGACTCCGTCAAAGCACATCTTTCATCTGACTATCTTGCTTAATTCAACTTCAACATAAAGTATATGTTCATCTGGGAAGTCAAATTTCAAGGATGAAGGTTTATCTGTTGGTCCATCTGCTAAGAAATTGGCTATGGCTTGCCCTTTGATAGCTTTTTGTGAGATATTTGTGATGTCGAATTCTGATAGCATCATGAGCCATCGGGCAGTTCTTCCTGTGATTGCGGGTTTCTCGAACAAATATTTGATGGGATTTATCTGAGAAATTAGAAACACTTTGTATAAGAGAAAATAATGCCAAAGCCTTTTAGTGATATAGACTAAAGAGAGGCAGGTCTTCTCAAGAGGCATATATCTGATTTTGTAGTCAACAAAACGCTTGCTCAGATAATAGATGGACTGTTCCTTCTTCCCTGTCTTGTCATGCTGTCCTAGAACACATCCCATGGAGTTGTCGTGCACAATTAGATATAAAATCAATGGGCGGTCTAGTTCTGGAGAGATCAATACAAGTGGGCTTAGCAGATAATTCTTAATCTTGTCAAATGCAATTTGGCAGTTGTTGTTCCATTGGGTTGGAACGTTCTTTCTCAGTAGCTTGAATAGAGGCTCACAGATCGGAGTGAGATGAGTAATAAAACGACTGATGTATTGGATATGGCCTAAGAAACTATGTACATCCTTCTCTGTGCGATATGTAGGCATTCCAATGATTACTTTGGCCTTGGATAGATCAACTTCTATGCCTCTTTCACTGATGATGAAGCCTAACAATTTCCCATGGGAGGCTCTAAAGATGCACTTGTTTGGGTTCAGCTTCAATCTGAATTTTCTAAGACGGGTAAACAGCCTCCGTAGATGGCTTAGGTGATCTTCTTTGTGATGAGATTCAACAATCATGTCGTCAAAATAAACTTCCATTCCTTTGTTGATCATGTCATGGAAGAGGGCAGTCATGGTTGTTGATATGTTGCCCTTGCATTCTTAAGACCGAAGGGCATTACTTTGTAGCAGAATGTGCCACAAGGGGTCATGAAAGCGGTCTTCTCACGGTCTTCTATTGACATCTTGATCTGATTGTAGCCTGAGAACCCGTCCATGAAGGACATCATCTCATGTCTGGTAATATTGTCTATGAGCACATCAATGTGGGGTAAAGGGAAGTCATCTTTGGGACTAGCTTTGTTTAGGTCTCTGTAATCTATGCACATTCGGGCCTTGTCGTCCTTCTTAGGTACATGGACGATATTGACTAACCATTGGGATATTGGACAGATAAAAGGAAGTCTGCGTCTAGTTGCTTTTGGATTTCTTCTTTGAGGGCTAAGGACCATTCTGGTTGTAGATGCCTAGGCTTTTGCTTAATGGGAAGAATATCCAGGTTAGTGGGAAGCTTAGGTCTGTGTCCAGACTAGGCATGTCCACATAGGTCCATGCAAAGATATCTATGTATTTTCAAAGTAAGTTTAACAGGGCATACCCCAGATCTGAAGTGCTGGGGTCCCAATTTTTACAATTCTAGGCACGGTTTCTGACCTAAGATTGATCTCTTGGGGGTCGTCTACCGATAGAAGATTCCGGTTCTCTTCGCGCTCAAAGGCCTTGATCACCTCTTTTGGCATCATTTCATCATCATTCCAATCTTGTTTTTCCTGTTTTTGAAAGAAAAGCTTTTAGTATTGATTTACATGAAAAGGGGTTTTAATACCCGAGAAGAGCAACTGGACTTGGAATCAGCTCCAAGTTGCCTACATACCCGATGTTTGCACTGATCTCAAGCTCAGGAAAGATTGTTCAGCCGAGATCAAGTCATGTGTAGTTCTGGTCTTAGGGGTGGACCAAATTTACATTTTTTTTTAAAAGCAGCTAAGCCTGAAGTTACTTCTCAAGTTGCCTACATACTTAACTTTTAGCATTAGTACTTTTGAAAACATTGGTCTATCAAATCAAGCCACATGTAGTTCTTTGACTACAAGGGTAAAGAAAGTAAAAAAGATTTTTTTTCAAAAGTGACTGAGCCTGAAGCTATGTCTTAGGTTGCCTACGTACCCCTTACAGGTGCACTGGTCAAATGCTTTTGACAATTATGAGTCGGTAGGGATCACATAGTTCTTATACAAAATGGGTGAAAAGAAAAGATTAAAAAGCTTTTGAAAATCATGAACTGGAATAGAGAAGAGTTGGCTCTTCCTGGCCTCTTTTCTTGATTAATCAATTAATCCATCACTTGATCCTCGTCTTCTATTGCAGCTAAGTTGGCTTGTCCAATCTACTCTGTGGCTTTTACAGATACCCATGATTCTGGCATGATGACCTGGTCAGGGTCAAGCTCGTCTAAGTCTAATTCTCCCCTCGCAATTACTGATTAGAGTGCTTCTCTAACATCACCGGGGAGTGAGAGTAGACTTGGAGGAGCTGGTCATGTGGGTATGAGGAGCAGCCTCAAGATTATAGGTAGGATGTTGATTGATAATTGGAGGTGGAATTGTGACTGGTTTTATGGGTATGTGTTCTTTGCTAGGCTTGGATGATTCTGTCTGAGCTAGTAGTTTAATTGACAAGGTAGTACCGATCTTGGAGAATTCAGAAGCTGATGTAAAATGTGTTACAATCTTGTGGCCATTTTTCTTCTTCTTGTTCTTCTTGAATTGATGCTTGAGGAGAGGTTTAAATCTTAGGCCTGCTTCATATGACACTTTGATAGCCTTTACAGAGTTCTTTCTTCCTTGAGAATGCTTACCTAGGCCCTTGTTTCGGATCAAACTTCATTCCAACCATCATTTTGAATTTTGGTTGAAGTATTTCACCCTTCCTTTTTAACTCTGTTGCCTCTTTCTTTTTGTGTACAACTTCAAATTGGTATAAAGTAAATGTGTTTGGAGCTTCTAGATTCTGAACTCCCAATATCTTTTGGCCTGTCATTGTGATGACATTCGTATCTGTTGGCACTGTAATGACCTCATCATTAATGATGAACTTAACCTTCTAGTGTAGAGTGGATGGGATGATACCTGCTTGATGGATCCACGGTCTTCCCAACAACATTGTGAAGGAGGATGGTATGCTCAGTATCTGGAATTGAACTTGGAACATTCTTCCTTTTATCACCAAGGGAATGAAAACTTCTCCTTGGCCATGACTCATTGAATTGTCGAAGACCCTTATATCACAGGGGTTGGATTTCACATAGTCTAAGGGAACTCCCAACATGTCTAGTGTATCCTTGGTGCAAATGTTTAAAGTTGATCCATTGTATACAAAGATGAGGGGAATACACAGGTTTGAGTGACGTGCCATGATGTAGATGGCTCTGTTGCATACGGTGTCACCCTCAGGGATTTCATCCTTTGAGAATGTGATGACTCATGGCGTTGATACCCTGGCCACCATGTTTTCTAACTTGCTTGGTGTGATCGAAGCGTTCATAAAGGACTTTCTGAATATACTCAAGAATATTTCTCTATAATACTCTGATGTTAACAAATGGCCTAAGATTGAGACCTGTGCAGGTGTCTGGGATAACTGCTCGATCAAGAACAAATGAGAATTTTGAATAGCTGCCTCAAAAATTTCAGTATCTTTCCTTTCTTCTGCTTCTCTAGTATGTTTCTGTACCTTTGTCTCTATTTCTTCTTCTATTATTTTGTCTTTCTCTCTGCCTTCGGGATGTAGATATGTGACTAGCTTAGAGACACTACCTAACCAGGTAATGAAACCTGTGAACTCTTCTAGCTTGCCTTTTGAAAGTTCAGGATCTGCGACTTCCCCGACTAAGTAGCCCAAAGGGACTCAATTCAACAAATATTGTATTCTAGTAGGTGGAGGAATGTTGATTACTTTGTAGGGGGATGAAAGGTCAGTAAGTTGGGCATATAATGAGGGTGGTGGGATGATATGGGGTGATGAGCAAGGGTCATGAGTTGCTGAACCTTCCCTATATATGTTGATGTTAGGAGAAAGAATTGTGATCGGGCTATCTAGGGCCGTGTCCTATATGTTTGTGAGCAAGTGCTCATATTCAGGAGGGGGAATAGGCTCAGGGAAGTACCCATTTATGGTGGACACATGTTTGGTGTCGGGTAAACAGATAACTTTCTTGGGTTCTAAGATTTTGGAAATGAAACTGGTAGGGTTGAATTGGGTGCTGGTGATATCTATCATATTGACCCCTTTTGGTGGCTTGTGGTTAGGGAGCGGATTTTGAATGATGTTTGAGTTTGATGGAGGATTGGTTGGTATAAGGTTAGATGATACCTTACCCTCACTGATTAGGTCTTGAATGTTGTGTTTTAAATGGAAACACCTATCAAGAGTGTGCCTTGGGATTTGATGATATTCACAATGCTCCGCTCAATTATAGTTGTAGGGCAGAGGGTAAGGTGGAGGTCTTGGATCAATCAGCTGCAACAACTTCTTTTTGATGAGATACTCCATAATGTATTTATAGGAGTAGGACAGAAGAGTGAACTTTCTTTTCTTCTTTTCTTCTTCGGGCACACTTGGGTATCTAGGTTGGTAAAATTGTTGTGTTTGAGGAGGGATGATATTCATGGCCACAGGGTAGCTTTGAGTCGGCTGCAGCGAAGGCAAAACATGACCACTATTCTGGCTAGGCCGAGGGACCTTAATGGCTTGCACAAGATTTTCGTCTAGCCTGGTGATGGCTACCTTCTTTAGAGTGCTTCTGGTGGAACTAGCAGGGGTAAGAGGTGCATTTGGTACCAAACCTACTTTGATGGCCAACTCTACCTCTCGTGGCTTTGTCGACAACCTCAGCAAAATTGATCTGCAACATAGTCAAGAGCATCAACTAGAAAGTAGGATCCAAAGTCCTCATGAAAGTTCATATCATGTCCTCCTTGGACATAGGGTGTTTTAGATTGGAGGTCTTCAATCTCCATCTATAGGCAAAATCCTTGATACTTTCTCCTAAGGTAGGACTTATTCCTTCAATCTCTTCCTTGGTTAGGAGTAACTCAAGGTTGAATCTGTAATGATTGAGGAATGACCATGTTAGGGCCCTCCATGTACTGATATTGCTCTTATCTTGGCTTGCCAATCATTTCCTTGCATTCTTCTCTAAGCTCTAGCCAAACATCTCGACCAAGATCCTCTCATCATGTCCCCACTGGAACATAGCATTATAATACATGTAGAGATGCATCCTGGGGCAAGTGGTACCATCATACTTCTCAACATTTGGCATTTGAAAATTTGGTGGTAGCACACCTCTAGGGTGGATGCAAAGATCCTCAAAATCCATAGAGATGGGGAATTATCCCCCCTTCATCAGTTCCAATTCTACGGCAAGCTTAGCTATCTGTACACTAGTCTCATCCTTCTCCTTTCTTTTTTTACTTGATGTTGAGGACCTATACTGCTCTTCGAGGTCGAAGAGGGTTTGGTGCTTTGATCGCATGTATGAAGTTGTGGATCAGAACGAGGCGGTGTTATAGGTGGGGCCCTGTCTGTACGACTGGCTATGCAGGAGAGTTTGCTCAATAGTATTGTAAGGTGGTGGTTCAGATGTTGTACTCCGGCTATAAGGTTCTCCTTGTTTCATCAGATATTTGAACATTAGCTTCTCAAACTCAGGAAGGGTATGAATTCGAGGCTGCTCAATAGTGCAGGATTGGCTAAGACAAGATTTAAGGTAATGAAGAAGATTAACTAAACTTGGGAGTGGATGTCCAACCATGCTAGGACATGAAGTCCCCCATTAATCACTCCACTTCTGATTTGAATCCATCTGAGGGAGTGTCTTCAGGACCAGTCCTACCAAGACTAGAATTTCTCACGGATGCCTCAGGAGGGTAAGCGATGTAGTGCTTGTGGTAAGAGGAGGTGATGACTTGTCAGCCATAGCTTTGCTACGTTGTGCTTTGGAGATTTCTAGTGCATGAAAGCTTTTCAAATAGCTAGGCTTATGAGTCAAAATTATAGCACTACTGCCAAGACAATGTTCCCATCCTAAAAAGGATTCAAGCTTCTCAATAGTGGGTGTGAGCTCTTGTTCTCCAAAATAGAAAACCATAGATGTCAGGTTCTAGAAGGAAATGGCTGCCTCTATCAGTGGCCAATCCAGATTGACTTGGGTTGAGGCCAATGTTGCCCCTAGCCAGGTTCGATTTTTCCAAATTTTCCGTTCTTCGGGAGAAAGGGCAATTAGGGTGTTTGTGAAGTTCGTAGAAGTATAGGGTATGCATCCAGTTGTGCTAATCTGTGAGCCATGTTCGTAAGCATAGGCATGAACATAGGGTTAGAAATGTCATTTTACTGTAGAAAATAACATTTTGTAGATTTTGAACCTAATGCCCATTTTTTTCCTCAACACCTAATTTTTAATTGAATTAAAAACAGTCAATTAAAAACAGGTGTTGAGAGAACAATTGGGTGTTGAAACAATCATAGGCAAAGATGCTTAACGCCTGATTTTTGCCTCAACACCTGATTTTTAATTGAATTAATAAATAAGCATTGGGAGTATGATCAGGCATTGAAAGCAGTTACTAGTTTAAATGACTTGCGGTTGGGTTTTTGTTTTTTTACATTTCCACTTACCTTTTTTCAGTTACAAACTGTAAGAGAGGTCCCCACATCATTTTCTACTATTCCTTTTCCATTTTTTTTTACAAAAATTCTTATTTTCTCATCATCAACAATTAGTTAAGGAGGATTAAGTCACCACTTCTCGCTTCTCTCGATGCAAGAGAAAGCTTAATGGAAGAACCTCATGATGGATGAGGTGAGTTTTTGAAATTTTCTTTTTACAGTTTATAAGTTTTTTATTTTCTTTGAATACTTTGATTACGATTTGATGTTTTTGTTTGTTTTTTAATTTCTCTTTGAATTACATTGTCTTTTTTGGTTTTAAATCATTTGAATGGGATTAGATTGCTTTATAATTGACTTAGAATAATTTTTTTAAAGTTTTTTTGTTGATTTTTGGTTTTTTCAACACCTAAAAATTACTAACCTAAATTATAGGCATAACGCTTATTTTTTGTTTGTTTTAAAAAAACAAATAGGCGTTGGAAAAATCAAGCATTTGCTTGATAATCAAGCATTGGCCTTAAAAACAGATCATTATCCTAAAAAAATAAGCGTTAGGCTTGAGAGGCAGATTTGTTGTTTTGACATTTTTTGCTTCTTTTTTATTTTTTAGATTTTTTTTGTTCCTAAACATTGTTCTAACATATTTTAACATGTTTTACCTTATAGGCTAGAGGAAAAGTTGAGAGCCACAACTCTTGGTCTGAGGTCCTAGGCTTATGGGAGTGGATGTGCTCTAAAGTTCAGGAACAAGTGAAGACCATGGGCTTTGGCCTTTTCTAGGTTTGCCGGTGATACTAACTAACAACGCACTTCTGGTGGCATTGGCGGAGAGGTGGTCCCCCATTACGCCCACCTTTCACCTTTTGATGGGAGAGATCAAGATGCCCCCGATAGACTTCTTCTTGATGACTGGGCTTTTTATAGATGGCACACCTCCGCTGAGTTTGGAGGATTTTGATCTAGAGTTGGTAGCTTAGTGCATAGGGCCATAGCCCATGACATACTACAATGTCACCAATGGTGTCCTCCCATCCAGGTTCGAGAATGACTACATCTGGGCTACCGACCAGAGCTCGCTAGCAAAGATTGTGTTCTCCACCCGAGGTTTTTTTATCTATATGTTGACTCGCTCTATCTTTTATGGGACAGAGTTTACTTCTGCTTGCTGCCAACCTTCGAGAACATAGACCTGGTGGCTACACAGAGTTGGGGTAGGTCTGCCCTTGGGTGGATGTACTCGAATAAAAGTGAGATTTCCTTTGGGTAGGGCCCTCATGCTTTTGTGGGGTTCTACTTCTTGTGGGATGTTTAGTTCATTTTCCTTTTTTTATTTCAATTTGTTTCTTTTAATTTGAATTTGAATAACATATATGACTTGATTCTCAATCCCTTTTTTCTTTTGCAAGTGTGGTGTTACGAGCATTTCCCTTATTTGTCCCCTAGACGGAGAGGCAAGGAGGTATTTCACTTTCCCTGCGTGACAAGGTGGAAGGTTGCCCACACCCACCACAAGACTTAGAGATCATTTCAGGTTTTAGACGCATACTAGATCTCTTGACTACCGACCAGGTAATTTACCTAATGCTTTAGTTTATTCATTTGATTTGATTTTCTTTGATAAATCATTTTCTAAGTTCTACTATGTCTTGTGCAGATCAAATGGTGCCCGTGGACCCGCTGGGCCTTGGGGGCAAATGATGCTCAAGACCAGAGCTCAGCTTAGGGTTGGTCTCGCCAGAGGGTTGTACTAGTGGCCCTTGGTGAGGTTACCATATACCTTGGGGAGAGGTGTTAGCACCAGGTTGGGGGCAGAGCAGAGGAGTTTATGGTCCTGCACTCACCTCCTTGGGTGATTGACACCAAGAGAGCGATTGGTAGAGGGGAGGAGGGCATCAAGGCCATAGAGGTTTTGGACTGGGCTAGGGATTATCGTGAGTGGTGGGCCACTCAGACTTGTAGGCCCTTAGGAAGACCCATTGAGTCTCCAGTAAGTGTAGTTTGTTTTATTCTTGTTTTTTAAAAACATTTATTATTATTATTTTTTCTGAAATTCTTAACAACATTTAACTTGTTTGATTTTAACAGGCGACTGAGGCGCAGCCTGCAAAGGAGCTAGTACCTCTTTCACGGAGGGGGAGGAAGAGGAGGGTTCCCCCTACAGAGCCAAACTTTATGGGCTTGACCCCTGAGGTGGTGCATGTGACTGACCTCGACGGTGGGGTCATTGAGTAGCCTTTGCCAGAGGCTAAGTTTCCCGAGGGTTGGGTGGCCCCTAAGGCAATGACTCAAGTATAGTTTTTATTTTGTTTTAAATGTTTAATTTTTAAAACTTGTGCATTTCAATTGAAATTTTTTGTACAAAGTGTTGTGTATTTATGTAGGTTTCTAGGGAGGTGTACCTCAGTGCCCTCCAAAAGTTGGCTAGGTGCTTTGCTATAGTGGAGCAAAAGCATCAAGCTCATTTGACTAAGGTTGCTACCTTGAAAGCGACCCAAGGGGCAGCTATGGAGGAGGTAAGATACAAGGTTATTTGTATTTCCTTTAAGCATTTCTTATTCTTTTTACAAATTATAACATGTGTGTTTTTGTTTTACTTTTACAGAGATAAATCTCCATTCCAAAGGAGATAGGAGGTGTTGCTGAGGACATTGAGATGCCCTCTACTGAGCATGAGATGGAGCAACTAGGGGGAGAGCAAACTAGGAGGAGTAGCCTAAGGAAGAGCAGCCCACGGGAGAGCTTAAAGTTGGTGAGGAGTAGACTACGAGAGAGCCTGAGGTACAGACTGCTTGGTGCCTAGTGGTGTGATGAGAGTGGCTCCTTTACAGCTTGACGACAGTCTTCTTCAGACTATACCTAGTTGTGTTGTTGTTCCACCCCGTGGTGATGATAGAGTCCAATATGGCACTGGACACTCATATTCAAGGAAGAGGCTAAAGCAGAGGGCCAAGAAGGGGACAGTGGATTATGTGGGCAGCAACTCGGATGAGTGATTTGGAGATTGGACTCTCCCATTTTTTTTTTCTTCTTTATTCATTGAGGGGGTGTAATTAAACATGTTTTGGTTGATGGGTTGTACATGTTAACCTTGGATGACTTTAGACATGTTTTGAGATTTTTATTTTGTTTACTTGGAGGATGTTTGGACATTAGATTGAGGATGAAATCTACCATGACCATAAAGTACCGTTTGCCTCCAAGGTTTTCGGTTCTAGTTGGTCTGGCTAAATTCATATAGATTAGCTCTAATGGTCTTGTGGTGCCAATATTTGTTAATTTCTTATGGGAAACTCTAATTTGTTTCCCATGTTGACAGTCACCACAAATTAGGCTCTCTTGTCTACCTAGCTTAGGTATACCAAGAACTAAGTCTTTCCTACTTAGTTTAGACAAGCTTCTATAGTTTACATGCCTAAGCCCTTGATGCCATAGGCTTGTCTCATCTTTTTGGGTGATGAGACATGTGTTTGGTCTACCATTTCCAAAGATGTAACAATTATCATTGGTACGAATACCCTTGGCAACAATCCCTTCCTTGTTTCTTATATGGCAACCATCCTTTGTGAAGCCAACATCATATCTTAAGTCATAAATTTGACTTATACTTAGGAGGTTGTGCTTTAGGCCATCCACAAAGAGCACATCTTTTAATGTTGAGACTCCCGGTATTTCAACAATACCGCTACCCATTATTTTGGTGGTGTTCTGATGTGATAAATCGCAAGTATACGAATTGCTCAAATAATAAAGTGTAAGAGTTGAGTGTCAAACCCACGAAGATTGCTTAATTTACTAACTACCAAAATTGTATTAATCTTAATTATATTTAACAAAGCTGAAATTTAAAGAGTCGTTGAAAGTAAATTAAAATGAAACAAACAAGAAGAAAGATGTAGGAAAAATGCAATTGATTAAGGTACTAGGGCATCTGATTTCA
>JAOXJP010230198.1:0-10830 GCA_025762735.1 Platanus orientalis
AAAAATACATACATTAATATTTATTTCTTCAGTTTTTAAAAAAATATATTGAAAATAAATATATACTTTTTTTATGATTGAAAAAAAATACTAATTTCATGTCTTTCCTAAAATCTCTCTTCAACAAAAATGGTACACCCATCTTCTATTTGTTTTCTTAAAAACGGTTCAATACGTATTTCCTTTCTTATAGAAAATAAAGTAATTAATTACCAAAAAAAATGTAAAGAAAGTGATTTCATGTCTTTCCTAAAATCACCTCTTCAACTTATTAGCAAGAAAAAAAAATCTCTTAAAGCTGTCTAGTGTAACAGCTTGAGAAAAAGATATAGGCAAAATGACGAAGACTTTACTTCTATGGTTTATTTCAGGAAGATGCAATGGAAAAACGAAAGATATAAGACAAATATAGCAAAAGATATAAGATAAATATAATAGACATTAACCCAAGATTCTCAAAACTTGTCTTCCCAGTTAATTCATAATCTCTTGTTTGGATAAATTCTTTTAGTCTAAGGGGTTTTGAAGTGAGTAATTTAAATTTTATAATTGAAGTAAGTACATAGGGGTGTAAAAAACGAACCTGATATTTTTGTTTTGAAATTTTTGTTGAGACTGTTATGGTTTTGTGATGAACTGGTTGTTGTAATTTTATAAAGAGAGAAATTGGGAAATAGCTTGCAATGGTTTGTTAAAGAGAGAGTTTGATATAAAGAGAGAAGAGAGATAGACTGCAATGGTTTAAGAGAGAGAGAAAGAAAGACATGGTAAAGAAGAAGAGAGAATGAAAGATATGGTAAAGAATAAGATAAATTGGGGACCGTTTTTAAAGCTCTACGTGTAATCATTTTATACAGTCGTGTCTTCTGACAAATAAGATAGGAATTCAGATTGAATCGTTGTGGTCCATGGTATACACGTGGAAGCATTGAGTGTGTTGTTTTGTTGACAAAGGGAGCGTCCATGTTATCCCCAAGCGCTTTAACATATATAAATAGATGATATATGATGGGAAGCGCGAGAGGTAAAGAAGAGAAAGAACGATTTTTAGAAGGAACCATAAATAAGAGAGAGAGAGAGAGATAGATGGGCATATAGTTTTGGTTTGGTTTATTGAGTTTCCAAATTTAATAGGAAACCATAATTAACATAGAAAATAGTAATTATAGAGAGACACGTTTTGGTATGAGAGATTATAGGAAAGAGACATTTTAGGATGAGATTTTATAAGAGAGAGAGAGAGAAGTGTTGAGATGAGAGAGAAAGGAGTTATTAGTGACATTAATTAGGAAAAATGTTATAAAAGAGATTACTGGAGAAATTCACGATTTGGAATGAGAGATTATAGAAGAGAGACGATTTGTGGTGAGATATTGTAGGAAAGAGAGAGACGTGGCATTAGATAGGAGAGAGAGAGAGATTAAAAAAGGAAAAGTTTATAAGAGAGAAAGAGACGGTTATTTTTGGAATTTAAGAAAATTTTTAATTAGAGTATCCACGTGGATGAGAGAGAAAGGGGCATGAGGCTTCTGTTTAATATCTAGAGATTATAGAAGAGAGACGATTTGTGGTGAGATATTGTAGGAAAGAAAGACGTGGCATTAGATAGGAGAGAGAGAGAGAGAGAGAGAGAGATTAAAAGAGGAAAAGTTTATAGGAGAGAGAAAGAGACAGTTATTTTTGGAATTTAAGAAAAAAATTAGTTAGAACGTCCACATGGATGAGAGAGAAAGGAGCGTGAGGCTATTGTTTTAATATATATATATCAGGGGGCTAACACATCAGTGCCAAAAAGTGACTTTCACTTTTTGGGAGGTGTTTATCACTTTTCAATGCAATGTGTCGATCCCCTGATGCCATTCTAATATATCAAGTAAAGCAGATTTTCATACCTAATCTTTTCTGAATAGATTTTGGATTTGATAGGGCTAACTAAAGTCACCCTAAGATAGGACTGACACATCAACATCAAAAAAGTGACTTACACTTTTTGGGGATGCTTTTCACTTTTTGGTGCTGATGTATTGCCCTTGATGTCGGGCTGACCTAAGGGGTCATACCAAATTGCTCCCTATATAAAAGTGGCTGGGATTTGGTGCGATCTCTTAAAAAACGCCTTAGGTCTACCTTCCATAAGGGGTGGACACATCAGTGTTAGAGAATTGATTTACACTTTTGGGGGAGTTATTATCACTTTCTGGTATTGATGTATCCACCCCTTATGCAAGGCAAACCTTAGGCATTCTTTAGGAAGAAAATTAAGTGCAAAATAATATTGTGAGAACTATGCAAATCATACCGAGGTGCAGGCACCTCAATGCTGAAAATTGATAAGCACCCCCCCAAAAAAATAGTGTAGATCACTTTTTGGTGCTGATGCATCAGCCCCCTGTTGCAGTTTGCACAGTTCTCATGAAATTTGTTTGCACGTATTCCAAGCCCGATTCTTTAAAGCCCAGTCTGGTTGCCATGAATTGCATAGAAAAGAAAAAAAAAATAGTGTAGATCACTTTTCGGTGCTGATGCGTCACCCCCTGTTGCAGTTTGCACAGTTCTTATGAAATTTGTTTGCACATATTTCAAGCCCGATTCTTTAAGGCCCAGCCTGGTTGCCATGAATTGCATAGAAAAGAAAAAAAAATAGTGTAGATCACTTTTTGGTGCTGATGCATCAGCCCCCTGTTGCAGTTTGCACAGTTCTCATAAAATTTGTTTGCATGTATTCCAAACCCGATTTTTTAAGGCCCAGTCTGGTTGCCATGAATTGCATAGAAAAGAAGAGAAAGGAATAGAAAAAGAAAAAACCCACGAGAAAATAAAATAAAATAATCATAAGAAATACATGACAAAACCAGCTTTTCAAGACAACCAGATAGCTTAAAAATGATTTCATGAGAAAATTTTGTCATGAGAACCTTTTCATGGCAACCAGACTGGGCCTAAGGGGTTGCACCAAATCCTCGGGGATTTAAAAGAGGCTTTAAATTTGAAAAAGAAAAAAAAAACCATCACATGGTGCGAGGAGACAGGGGGGACAAACAAATTTGGGTGTAGTGCATCCTTTCTCACATAATTGGACTGGAGCTTTCGACTGGAGAGATACCATGCTAGTTTTAATCCAGCATGCTGATACGACACGATGTTATTTTAGTATCACATAGGTATATATCTAGTGCATTTACTATAACACCCTCTTATACCCATGCGTACTTAAGTACTTTACACAGCGCCACTCAGGATTTTTTCCTGCATGCAAGATGGTCTGTGGTCGCATACGTACCCAAAAAAATAAAAATGTACCATCACAAGACGGTCTCGCAAGCAGGAGAGGATCTGAGCCCTGTGGCACGGTTAGTGTACTTATTGGCTGGGCGTAATTACTAAGTACCTCTGTTTCATTCAGTGTTAGAAGTACCAAGGATCCAATCCTTTCATACTTTTTAAAGGGACAAGTTTTAGTCTTATAGCTTCTTGCACTTGGTAAAAACATATTATTTCTTTCAAATGTTTTTATTCAAAAAACTCAGAATTTTAAAGACACTCGGAACCCCTAAAGTGAGCCTAAGGTAGAACTGACATTAGAGGCCAACACATCAATGCCAAAAAAGTGACTTATATTTTTTGGAAGATACTTTTTACCTTTAAGTGCTGATGTGCAGGCCCCTAATGTCCATCCGACCTTAGATTGACCTCAGGTGGTCCTACCAAATCCTCAAGGCTTCAATGACAGTCTTTTATAAAATCCTAAGGATTTGGTGAGACCACCTAAGGTGAGAATGTCATTAGGGGTTGGCACATCTGCACAAAAAAGTGAAAAACATCCCCCCAAAAAGTGTAAATCACTTTTTCGGTGCTGATTTGTTGGCCCTTAATGTCATTCTCACCTTAGGCTGATTTTAAGGGTCTCACCAAATTCAATAGAAGACAGGTGTGATTTGTTATTAGTATCTACTCCACTACGAGGCCAATATAAAATGTGACATGATGTCTGACAAAGGATGCATTAGAAAATACATAGGTACTTTTTTTTTTGGTAATAAAATACATAGGTACATAATACCTCCTTTGATCCATGTGTATTGACTCAAACACCCTTCATCAGGCCACATGTTACACACTGATTGGTAATGGAGTGATATTTGTCCATTTGGACATGAGATTATTCAAAATCATGGCGAATCTAGATTCTATAAGAGCTTGTTTTGATAAATCCATTTGTGCCCACCGAGAGTGGGATCCTCACAACTGGTGAGAGAGGCAGCCAACATCGCATAACAACAAAATACTGCCTAAGGGATTTGACCCATGCCTCTCTTAAGATGATCATATTGCAGCCACCCATGTTAGTGGCATTAGGCATCTTATTAGAAAGTATATCACTATTAATTATAATTAGCTTTTATGTTTCTTCAAATGAATGATAGGAGCCAATCATAAGTTTGGAACACAAATGCTAAAAGTTAGTGCCTGGGTCAGAAAAGATCAATAATGTGTTCGATGGTGCTGACCGAAAGAACACAAAAGGTTTGGGTGACAGCTCGTGCTGTAATAATTTGAATGTGCATTGTCCATGTATGAATTATGACTAGATTAAAGATAAATTAAATCTATGAAGTAACAGCCATGTCCAAGGACCTTATTTTAGCTTTAGAACAAGATACAATGGCCTATTTCCTGAAATATTTCTTGAATCGTGATAAACTATATGGAATGAGAGCAGACCAAAAGAGACTTTACCAGATTCATGGAATGATAGTCGTCGGAGCAACCACACAATTCACATTATTGTGGTTGTGGGCACTTAAATAAGACATCGAACTAGGGGGAAAATTAATAATAATCCATGCCTTTCAGCTATAATATGTTTTGACATACTATTGATTTGGAGAAGGGTATGATGGAGTATAAATTCATAAAACCTTGAGTAACAACATAAGTTATGTTAGGTAGACTTAATAGAATTTACTGAAAGTTTGCCCAACGATGTCTTTATTATAACTGCCAATGTCCCAGTGCCCTGGTGGTTGCAGCATTACCTCTCTAGAGAAAATGTCTCGGGTTCGACGGCTTTTGTCTGCAGTCATGCATTGATGCTGTCTCTCCCGCCATGTTACAAGTCCAGCACTAGGTGCATATCATGTCAATTGGATTTCTGTGTGATAATTGATAGCTCGATAACACCATACCCACATTATTTGAAATCATACCCGAAGAATAAAAGCAGCTGAGGCTCTATGGCACTGAAATGTTTCATGGATCTTAATCCACCCATTAGTTCACAGAAATATATGGCACAGTAGCTGAGACCCTTGTTGTTCTATCACTGGTCTTATTAGGATTGCACCACATTTAATCAATTTTTTTTTTCGTTACAGAAACTGTACACTGAGAGCAGAGAGGAGAAGATAGAACTTCTAAAGGGACTAACCCTTGGACAGGATGATACACCACATATTTCTCCTCTTCAACAGGTAAATGTATCAAGCGTTGCCCCAAATGTGGCATGCGGGATGCTAGCCTTATGGATCTTTTAACTTCATATTAATCCCTAGCACCACATATTTTATGATGAACTATTGTTTCTCCTTGTAGGAAACTCTGATAGTGTGGGGAGAGCATGACCAGATATTTCCCTTAGAGAAGGCTTTTGAGCTTAAGGAGTATGTTTACATATAACAGACTTCTGTTTGAACCACTTGATATCAATCCGAATGTTCATACATGACAGATTTCTTGGTTATTTGTAGTGCAGGCTTCTGGGAGAGAAGGTTAGATTGGAAGTTATGAAGAACACATCTCATGTGCCCCAATTCGAGGATCCAGACCGGTTCAATAACATTGTCAAGAAATTCTTATGTGGGTCTTCCTAATTCTCTTAATCTCTCCTGACCCAAGCTTTCTTTGATCTTCTGAATGCATTTGGTTGTATAAGTCTATATTATCCACTGTAATGAAAGATGCCATTTGTTGGTAATATTACAACTTCACAATATAGCACTATAGATGGAATTAAAGATACCAATGAATCTTTGCCATTACCTCAATGGTCAAATCAAAATAACCAATTAGGATGAAAAGGCAGACATTATAATTTAGCAGATGGGAATTGATCACTGCAATCAACCTGCTCCATTGCATAGTGTTGAAAACGGAAGGTTATTTAAATCCATTAAAGACTTACCATCTTTACCGTTTTCATTTGTGCTTTCAAAAGTTTTTAAAAATGTTTGCGTTCCACATGGACTGGGCAGAAAATATTTTGCTAAATATAAGTAATCCCTCACCCCTCCCTTGTGTATATACCCAACACACATGGGCTCGGGAAAAAAATAGGGAGAATGAATTTCATGAGAACCGTAAAAACAGCACCAGGGTGAAGACATATCAGTGCCAAAAAGTGATAAGCACTCCCCAAAAAGTACTGGCACTGTTTTTATGGTTCTCACGAAATTCATTTGCACATAATCGCCGGGCCCTTGCCCTACCAAGAGCTTGGACGCAGAAAGCTAAGCATACCTTAACTGTATAACTGACTCCAACTACTTGCTCACTGTTTAGTTACATTACACACGTGTACCCTGTCATCCTATCATCCCCCTCAAGTGGATAAGTGTAATGAAAGCCCATCACGGCCCAACATCATGTGGTTGGGCTAGACTTTTCTTGTTTGATAGGCCCAAAAAACTCGGGATGAAGCTTATTGAACAAGTCTGTACACATTTGGCCCATTGTGATTGATGTCAAAATAACTTGGGTTGCAAGGAATTGGCTCATGGTTGGGCTAGACTAGCTTGATAGGCTCAAGAAACTCGGGATGAAGCTTATTGAGCAAGCTAATTCGTACAAGTCTGGCCCATCATAAATCAAATTGTGAGTGTGTAAGAGGGTTGATGAGAGTGATTGAGAGCCATTATAAAAAGTTTCCATTCAATGGAGAAAGAGGAAAAGAATGAATAAAGGCCAACTCTTCTCTTTGTGTCCTTGGCCTTTGAATCCGTTTTACACTTGGATTCGTTATCCTTTTATAATTGAGAAGCTTGAATCTCTAAGTTCAAATCTTCTATGGAATTAGTGATTCTTTAGAGAACAAATATTGTGATGGATATGCAAACCTTATTTTCGTGACTCGGTTTTGATATATAATATTCATCTTCCTAAGGGTAAACTCTATCGACAAGTTTTGTAGTTTGTTTTGAGTGTACCTAACCACTAATGACAATAAGTTATATAAGAAGTATCATAGAATATTTGTGGATTGCACCTTGCTAAGAGACAGGACATGGTTCGAATTTGGTTGTATTCCAATGTTAATTTAGTTCACAATCCCTTGCACATAAAGTAGGAAGCCTTGATTGTCCTTCATTAAGAAATGTAATAATGATACCTCCATGCTTTGGATAAATTTGGTAGAATTACTTCTGACTTGATTTCCCTAAAAAATGCGGTATGTAGGCAACCTGAAGACATGATGCCCAATAACACAACTCCAACCTAAAAACCTTAAAATCCACCTTATTATGTGATTGAGTTTATTGAATTTAATAACTTTTACAGGTGATGTGACATCTAAAATCACTATAGGATCCAACACATAGAACATCCATCTACCCAATAATTCGTTTTTTTGAATTGTAATGTTGGGTTAGTGTCTGGAATTGAAAACAGTGGAGACATTTCCAAGAAAACTTTAATAAAGAGAAAATGATGGGAGTAAGTGACTATGACATCACTACTCCAAAAGAAAGGTCTTGGGGTTGAATTCTCTGATAACATTTCATGGTTGTTTATGATGTTGGCTGCCTCTCTCCACTATAGAGCAGGTTCCGCACTACATTGAGCTTGTTTGCCGGTTTGAATGGTCCTACCAAAATAACCAAAAACAAAAGATGGGTAACCTAGCTGTAGTTATGACTATATATAGTGACTTTTCATTTAGATCATAACGATTTGTCATAACAATTGGAACTTTATTCTCATCTTTTTATAAAAATATGTATTATATATTTGGTTTTATATATAGTAATTTAATGTTAATATTAGTATAATATTAAAAAATTATGATAATCTGCCAATGAAACTAATAGACTTTATTTAAAGTGTTGTTTACAGACATAATTTAACGGTATATGGTCCATGGACTCAAATTCAAGGATACGTTTTTTCCTTCAATAAACAAAAGTGTTCTTACCTTAGACATGCTAATTAGCTCATTTGGTTTGCATACCTTAGTATTGAGGCACCATTTCCATTTTGCTTTCTTAAATGGATTTAGGGTCTCAATAACTCGTTAAGTGTCTCATTCTTGAGAACTGGCACTTCTAGTGGATGATGGGTTCCAACTAAAAGATTGCTTAACTCAACAAAGCTATATCTAAAATACTTGGGTTGGTTACATAAATCCTATTCCCTCGTCCTCCTTTTAGGTTTTACTATATGTATTTTCTTATTTGCATTAAACCCTTTTTGACTTTCTTCTAATTCAACCTCCACATGTATCATATCACTCCTTTTCTACTTTTTACTAGTGTAATCATGGGTCTTTGATTCATCCTCGGGATGAAATCATCTCCGAATGGAGAAATTCTATGCTAATAACTACTCAACACGTGACAATTTGCTTTATAAAAGGTAATAACTTTATGAATGCATAGGTCTACAAAAATAAAATGAAAAATTATGAATGCATAAATACCTTTTTTCTGGTAAACTATAAAGGCACAAATACTTATTTACTATAACTCCCTTCCCTTTTTTGAACGACGCCAATTAATCGAAACACACCCTTTGTTAAACGTCTATCATGTGTTACTTTGTACTAGCATTAGATGGAAGATTTCTCGTGGTCTCATCTTACAAGGCGATATCCTGGAGCACTTTTCCCGGAGCGAGCACCAGGGCGTTAATTGACACCTGGGTGAAAAAGTTATAAAACAATCAGTAATGATTAACTTTTTGTGGTGGTTCATTTTTTCCGTTTACGCATCACCCAAGGACCTGGTGCTTCACGCTTGCCCCAGAAAGAAGAGCTCTATAGAATCTGCTTTGCTCATCATAGTGTATGCATTAGGGCCTAGATCTATGGTAGTTGAGGTGACTCTTTGGATATTCTTTCATGCTAGAAGAACAAATCTTTTCCCTAGGTATATTATTCGTGACTGTCATGTATTTGTTAATTTTATAAAACAGTTTTTTTTTTTTATTCTTTTTCATGTCAAACAATCTGCTAATAGTGCTGTCCATGCTATGGCAAAGATGAGTTGTTGCACTTTGCTAGATCTAATTATTTGGTTTCCTCTCCAACAGGGTGACCATAAAAATTTAAAAAAAAAAAAAAGAGGATGGGTGATGATTAAAAGTCATCTCAAACAACTTTTTATAATATTATTGCATATTGGTGTCACCATTAAGTTCCATAAATACATTTATTTTTTTGGAACATTTATGATCTTGCGAATTACCTACCTCAATATCCTACTTATGCTCATTCTATGCATTATTTCTTGTTTACCCCAAAATCACTTCAATAAAACAAGACTAACCTTAAAGCTGTCTTAAAACCCTATGTTTTATTTCATTTTGGTTTACCATAGTACATGAGTGCATATGAGTCCCATTGAAAATTGATTGATTTCAACCATCACCAAAATATGAATGATGACATAAACCATTTAATTTTATAAATAATCTAAGATTTCATTTCTTATTTTAAATAATAAATCATATGAATCTGAATGGGTTCAATTGAAGCCATCGTCTTATGGCTTCTAATGCCACGGGAATTTAAAATGAGGTGATTTGATTATAAGTGACAACCAAATACATCCTATAATATATTCATCAATATTGTTGAATTACTTTGATCACACAAATTTCTTAAGCGAGAAAATCCTCTGCACCAAGAGCGGGGCATGCCCTCTCATAGGAGGTGTGGGTCCCATGCATTGTGAGAGGGGGCATCCTTTGCGTCAAGAGGAATGTGTGCCCCTCACAGGAGGTGTAGTTAGATATCATCATGGCTCTTTCATTAAGGGTGAAACAAAAGAACTTCCATCATTTATTCCAGAAGAAGTAGCTTTCTACTTGGGTCTCATGTTGTCAATGAACTTTCTAGGATCTTCCATTTAGATTGAAGGTGATAACAACTCAATAATACATCCTTTCAACGATCATCAAGCTCATGATCCCTAGAGAATTTGGAACATTATCTTGGATTACCATCATATAATTATTCTCCTTCATCAAGCAATTATTTCATATGTTCTAAAAAACTGCAATAAAACAGTTCATGATGTGGCAATCTTAATAGCTAGGGAACGAATTTCTCTAAAGTGAGACAGTATACCTTTACCTAAAATGCTAAACTCTATTTTATCAACGGATATTTGTAATTTTGTGGAAAATTTTGTTGAATGAAATTGAACTCTCTTTACCAAAAAAAATATATATATATATTCAAGTCAAATTGTCACAAAATTTATTCCATATGACATCCCATGGTGTCCTGGACACCATCTTGACAAAACATTTATCAAAGTCCCACCCATTTTATTCCATTTAGAGCTCCTTGGTGCCCTTAGACACCATCTTGGACAGCAAATCCTGTACTAAACATCTTTTTCAAACATTTCTTCTCCACTTTTATGTGGGGCCCACACCCAAGGGGGCACACCATCTTCCTTGTGCGTAGGATTTTGTTGAAAAACAAAAAAATTGGGATGTGTTATTTACACCTCAAGTTTTTTTGAACTTACCACACTTAAACCCTTTTTTTTGTTTCTCCAAAATACCCTAATATAAAATGACCTTCATACCCTTCTTAACATTAAAAAA
>JAOXJP010230199.1:0-10829 GCA_025762735.1 Platanus orientalis
ATAAATTAACAAATCAAAGTACCATTTTAATATAAATTAATACAAAAAAACTCATTTTGGAATGTATTCATTACTCTCTTTTTTTTTGCTTTTTAATTTGTTATATATGCTACTAGGGTTGTGCGTATGATCAGGCCAACCTAAACCCGGTCCGACTTAACCTAACCCAAAATTTGACTAAAAAAGGCCTGGTTAAAGCTTAAGACCCAATGGATTAGCTTGATGCATATAGATTGAAATTGGGTCATGCTCAGGTCAAGGTCTACTTAGGCTCACTAAGGCCTAATTGGACCCAACCCATGGACACTCCTATGTGCCACATGGTGACGACAGTCTTGATTGTTGGATAATACATCCATTGGACTAATTTTGGAACATAAAAGATTTTTAAAAAATTAGACTTTTATTATATATGGGGCTTTGGGATATTATGGTAAGTGGGAAGTGTTAAAATTTTCAATAAGCACTTATAATTTATATTTACCAAACAACATATGATCAATAAGTGCTTATACAAAAGCACTTATTTGTAATTTAAGCAATGACAAGCGTGGCCTAAATAAAATTATGTAGCTCGGTGGTGAGCTTTAACAATGGATGTAGACTGTAGTGCTAAACCACTATAAATCTTGTCTCTTGTGGTTGTGTGATTGTGGTGTGAAATTGTCTCTCTGCTTTACATGACATGTCACTCATAGCAATATTTGTGTAGGCAATCATCAATTATCAATTGCTTTTAAGTTTAATCAATTAAGATATAAATTGAGCATTTCATATCATTGTACTTCAAATCACTAGAAGATTAATTCCAATTAAAGTGCAATTAAAATTCATTGGGCCATTGCATTAATTGACAAATAACTTTAATTAAGAAATTAAAGTTGGGTGAACCAAAAGATTTTAATAAATCCTATTCAACCCTCCTCTAAGATTAAACTTGGACTTTCATGTGTCACTCAATTTGTTTCTATTCATTGCCAATTCAGGACAATGTTGAATTATAAATCTTCACGGACTTATCTTTACTTATTTGGTCAAAAGTGGATGAATGGATGGAAGAAATCAATGTTTTGGGTCTTTATGGACCAGAAAGACCTCTATGGTAGGTCAAAATGGGCCTCAACAGGCTAAACCACAATGGGCATAAAACACTAAACCATTAAATGACTATAAAAAAACCTATTTGGGTTATAAAGTTGACATTTATTGGTTGAATATTTTGGATTACATGGGCCAAGTTTTAGGCTTGTTTTTTTCATGCGGCACATGAGAACTAGCCACTATGTTTTTGGGCTTGATGTCCACATGCATTGCATGGGATCTAGCTACAATGGGCTGGTATTTCTTGTTTTTTTTTATTCGTCCTCCATATAAACCAGAACAATTAATGAAGTTCTCTTACATGAAAACAACCTATGAAGTTCATGAGCATTAAGACATTAATATAATGTATGAGATCAATAAAGGCAATAACTGTAACGCCTCGGAACCTATACCTTTTTGGGGAACCGAATCCCGAGGTGTTAGACTTCAAATCACATGACACCAGCAAAAAACCATGCAACATTTGGCAACGTAGTTGCGCAATTGGGCCCACTAGGAAGAATTCTCCAGTCCATATAACCTGATAAACAACCATAAAATGGTATTCATGCACATAAACTATACCAAAATGATTTCATTTATATTTAAACTTGTAGTCCAACACAAATATCATCTATCCCACAGGCAGGACGTATAGAGCCAAAACTATACAAAGTAAAACTCTAGTCTATCTACAGCTAGACTACAAAATACCACCAACTACCTACGAATCAAGCTGTAAATGTGAGCTCTCAAGTCATAAGATCTTGCTCAACGGGGTAAGAGAATGACTCACAATTTGCGAGAAGGAAATGATGGGATGAGCTTAGGAAAAGCCCAACAACTAAATCCAATATTTTATAAGTGTATAGTAAAAACAAGATAAAGAAATAACATTCAATTAATCCGATAGAAATAATACATTCGGTAAAGCTTTATAATGTTGATGTCTAAATGTGATATGTATTAGATGCATTGTGCAAGGTATTGGTCATTACTTGTTGAAATTACTTTAGAGTTATCCTAGAGGGTGGTGAATAGGACATCTAATTTAATTTACCCCCTTTTAATTTTGTCTTGAGATTGATTTTAATATTTTTAACTTAGCCCAGGTGTGTGTGTACTCCAAAGTGTCTACTTAAGTATTTTGTCAAACAAATGTTATGCAAGAGTAATAATGAACATGAAAGTAAAGAGACAAGCAATCACACTCAATCCACAACAAGAGATTTATAGTGGTTCAACACTAGGGCCTATGTCCACTCTTTTAGAGCTCACTACTGAACTTAGGTATATTTTATTTAGGTACTATTACAACCTAGGTCAATATACAAAAACCTAAATACTTGCTCACAAGCAAGCTAAACAACAACACTTGGTATCTCCGACAAATGTGCACTATTTCCGGTGTCTCCAACAGAAGTAGTCAAGTTTCCACTGTCTCCAGCAGAAGCAAACTAAGAACAATAATAAAAATAATTAATACAAAGTAAAGAAAATATTACCACAAGTTGGTTAATGTTGCTGGTTGCTTAAAGTGGGGTGCTCCTTGTTGAGCTAGTTTGCCTTAGTTACCCATAAGCTCTAAGTACTTGGCTTTAGTGCACCTTTAGCTCAGTTAATGTGAGTTTCCTCTAGGGAAAGGCTCCCCACAGGTTTTCCTCAATTGTAGTAGAGTGATATTCAAGAGGAGAAAAATGGAAAGTGATTCTAGAGTATGATGTTAGCTATTCACGCTCAAAACTAGTGGGGTAATGGTGTTTTTCACAGCAGGGGATGCTTTTAATGTAGTAAACTTTGTAACTTTTGCTAGACAGCTTGGAGTGTTGGAGATGCTTACCCTAATGAAAAAATTTTCCTTTTATAGAGGTGAGGAGCACCCAAGGCCTTTGGATTGAAATTTTTATAATATGTAACTCTTTAGAGCCTTAAATCTCAAAAAACAGGGTTTAAATTTTAAAAAAATTTCATTGAAAGTCGTGTTTTAATTTTATTAAAATTTTTCTCACAATTAATTGTTTGATTTCCAATCGATTGGGGATCTCGTAATCGATTGGGGCTCACACTCAGGCTCGCAATTGATTGTCAGATCCCAAATCAATTGCGGGTCTGGACATCTTGGTCCAAATTTATTCCACAATCGATTGCGACCTATGGGTTTGGACCATGGGAGTCTTAGTATACTCCCAAATTTTTGTCACAATCGATTGCGAGATTTACAACCGATTGCGCTAAAATCAATTGCTTGATTTGTAATTGATTATGGCTTACAAAAATTTGGAGTCTTGGTCTTGGCACTATAGGAGGGTCTGTCATTGGGCCTTTTTCCTTTAGGTTTTGTAAGAGACCTATCACCATGTCTACATTGATTTTAAGGTCTTAAAATGATATGTAATGCATGCTTTATACCTTTCTTAGTGGGGCAAGTGTAAGGTAGTTTCCAATTTCTTCTTCAAGTCTTTAGCCCTTCTTGTCTTCATGTTTTGAACTTATGAGAGCATATGACACTTACAAGACACATACCACTACACATTTGTCTATGAGATTGACATACATCAACAATCTCCTCCTTGTCAATTCCATGGCAAAATCCAAATACACTGAAATACATAATTTACATGATTCCTCATAACCCAAATTACATGGACTCAATAATACACAAGGCTTATCGTTAAACTAAGCATGTTGGTCTTCATGACTTGTGCTTTGAGTCCAAAATCCTACAATCACAACCACAAACCAAACACCTTCTTTATGCCAATTGAATAAGATATGAGTAATATATAACTAACAATTCCATGAGATACAAGGAGGTACTTTAAATGTAAAAAAAAAAAATAGTTTTATGGTTAGTGTTTGCTCCCGTTATTTAAGTGCTCTACTCCCTATGAGTGTAACTTCCCCTATATGAGGAAAGTGACTCCCTCTCACTTTCACATCTTAGAACCACTTAATCAGTGGATTTGAACCATTCCTCCCCCTTTTTGGCAAAAATTGACAAGAATGAAAGAGACAAGTCAGTAACCAACAAAGCAAGGACAAAGTGAGCAAGATAATTTTGATTAATAAAAAAAAAATTACATTATCAAGCTCTAGAGGCTACATCAAACCACTAGGGGACTCCCTTGGGCAACATGAACAAACAGTATAAGCCTTAGACAAGTAATGCCACTAAGGGCATAAGTACAAAAAAAAAAACTGTCTAAAAAAATACAAAGTATCATGCCCCTAAGATAAAAATGGGAGAAACCCCAAGCTCAATCACCTTGATATTCATTGTCCTCATCATATTCTTCATGTTCTTGTCCTCTCCCTTCTTTGTCCTCACCATCATCCTCACCACCATCATCAACCTCATCATCATCAAAATCACCACCACCAACACCACCAATGCCAGATCATCATCGTCTGAATGCGGGTCGTCCTAAAATTGAGGGGCTGGTACATTAAAAGCCTCATCCTCCTTCTCAGGCTCAGCATCCCTATCTGAGCCATTGATGGAATCCATGTCTATAGGGTGCTTTGGATGATCGGCATTGTAGCTTACTGACAACTTCCTCTGATTTGAGGCAAGTGTCTTTTGGTTCTTCAAAACACGAGAGACCTTACACACCAAGGTGTGTAGAAGTCCCATCATGGTGGACTTCATTAAAGCAGAATGGGCTCTGGATGTCCCTGGTCTAAGTGTGGAGATGAAGGATGGAGCTACTTCATTTGTCTAGATTAGATTCATATTCTTCAGGGTCCCATAACCCACTACACGCCCATTTTTTCTTCCCTTTGTAGTGACCTTGAAGGGCACCTTCTCAACTGCCATAATGCAAGTCATGAGTGTCGGGTCAGGCAAGTTGCCTATAAAGTGCTTCGACTCATGGGCTTAAATCATCATATAGCAAATGATTAAGGGCATGTTGATCCTCTGAGAGTCGAGGATGGCATCGATCAGATATGTTTCATCATTGGTGAGGCTACTTCTATTGGTGGTCAGAAGGATGTTGTATGTGAAGATGTGGTGGAACACCTAAATGATAGGTCGATAATCCTTGTGTTTTAACTTTGTTTCCCATTCAACAAATCACCTATAGAGCCTCTAAACCTTGGCTCCTTTCTACTTTATAGAGAGCTTATGAATAAGGAAGGCAATGGGGTTTTTGGTGATTCGAGGAACACCAAGTAGAGGGGAAATATAGTCAAGGATGACCTTCAGAGCCACCCCAGTCACCATCGTATAGAAGGAGCAGTCATCGTTGTTAATGTCGAAGAAGTTGATGTAGAAGATCCACATAGCTTCCTCTTAGATTGGGCCATTCACAAAGAAGAGGGGTAGCCACTATCGCCCCTCAAGAATCTGTAATAGCCGGGAGGTATGAAGGGTCTCAGACTCCATGAACCGATCATTGATGTTGGATCTCATGTAGAAGATCTTCTGATAGCGTTTGAAACTCATGGCATCTCGGCAATGTGAGAAGGAATTGACATTCCTCTTTGATTGTGGTTAAGGTGGAGAATCCACCATAGGCCTCTTCCCTAAATTCTAAGTTGGATTCAATGATGAACCACCCTTTGATGTAGTTTTCTTCATGTGTGGAGGCATGGTAATCTATGGAAAGTAGGTTTTGAGAAGAGAAGGCTCGGCAATTCGAGTGGGAGCTCTTGGAGGTCAAGAGGGCACATGAACAAGTGAGAATGAGGAAAACAACTTGTTTAGCGCCCTTTTGAATCACATGGAAAATCTGTTCCAAAAATACCCCCCAAATCGATTATGAGATTCACAATCGGTTAAGGCACAATCAATTGTGAGACTTATAATCGATTTGGGTGCAATCAATTGGGGATCTTGCAATTGATTGTGACTCTGGGTTTAAGTATTTTTTGCTCAATTTTTGGAGTGGGATCTCCCCACCCCTACCAGAACATGGGCCCTGCTCCCTTGATCTCTTGCATCTCCTATCACTACACATCATGTGCTTAGGAAAACTCACATGATTTTTCTAAATGGTGTACAATCTAATAACACTCTAAAGATACTTAAACCGCTTGGAATCAAGAGGTTTGATCAAGATGTCAACAAGTTGATCTTCAGTCTTGACATAGTCTAAAGACATAACTTTTTTTTTCATCAATTGATAGATGAAATGATGTCTTATGTCAATGTGCTTTGTCCTAGAGTGTTGGATAGGATTCTTAGAGATGTCAATAACACTCTCGTTGTCCACAAAAAGACTTATGGTGTCTTGCTCCAACTCGTAGTCTCTTAGCATTTACTTTATCTATAGGAGTTAGGTGCATCCACTATCGGCTGTAATATACTCATCCTCAACAGTTGACAATGAGATGAAGTTTTGTTTTTTGCTATGCCAAGAAACAAGACTGTTTCCTATGTAGAAACAACCTTCACTCGTACTCTTACGATCCTCCATATTGCCAGCCTAGTCAGAATCTATGTGCTCTACAATCTCAAATGTGGTGTCAAATGGGTACCACAACCCAAACTTCGTAGTCCTATAAACATATTGGATAATCCTCTTAGCTGTCTTAAGATATGATTCTTTAGAAGCAGCTTGATATC
The DNA here is from genome assembly GCA_025762735.1 of Platanus orientalis. Taxonomy (NCBI): domain Eukaryota; kingdom Viridiplantae; phylum Streptophyta; class Magnoliopsida; order Proteales; family Platanaceae; genus Platanus; species Platanus orientalis. Next base: position 6,653 of record JAOXJP010230199.1, read on the forward strand.
TAGCACATACACCTACACTAAAGAAAATGTCTGGTTTGGTCGCAGTCAAGTAAAGCAAACTCCCAATAATGCTCCTATAGTAGGTGGAGTCGACCTCGACTCCCTCAAGGTCTTTTGTGATCTTGTCACTTGTTCTAATGGGGGTGCTAGTTGGTTTGAATTCTTGCAATCTAAACTTGGAGATTAGGTCTTTTGTAAACTTGGTTTGGCTCAAAAAGATGTCATCACTTGTTTGTTTCATTTGAAGACCCAAGAAGAACCTCAGTTCTCTTTTCATACTCATCTCAAATTTTGATTTCATTGTTTGGACAAAAACCATGAGACATTTCCTCATTACTAAACACAAAAATGATATCATCTACATGTAAATGAGTAATGAGTATGTGACCTTTTGCTTCTTAATGAAGATTTTTTTTGTCAACACTCCCTCAATCAAAATTGTGATCAAGAAGGAATCTAGTAAATCTCTTATACCAAGCTCTTGGAGCTTGCTTGAGACCATATAGTGTCTTCTTGAGTCTGTATATGTAGTTTGCCAAGTGAGGATTCACAAATCCCTAAGGTTGCTCCATGTATACTTCTTCTTGAAGGATTCCATTTAGGAATGCACTCTTGACATCCATTTGATATAATTTAAATTTCAAATGACATGCTATAGACAAGCTCTTCACTGTACCATGTTCATCATGTTTGTTTTTAAACATCCATTTGGCACCAATGACATTCTTGTTAGTTAGCCTTTCAGTGAGAAACCATATATCATTCATTTAGAATTTATTTAATTTCTCTTGCATGGCCAAGATCCAATCCAGATCATTTAAAATCTTATTGACATGTTTTGGCTCTATTTTGGATGTGAAGCAAAAGTGACTAAGGATGTTTTCAATTTGTCTCCTACTCTTCACTCCAATGTTGGGATCACTAGTAATGTCACCTCGTAACAACCCCTTGGTGAGCCTCTTATCCTTGGGTTAAGGTTAAATTTCTTCAACATCATCCTCTGAACTAGATTGAGAAGAGTGCTCTTCTTGATCCTTTTAGGATTTCTCAATTTTCAATTGAGATAAGCTCTCATTCTCATGGTCAGACAACACAACTGACAAATTTTCTTGTTCATAAGTTGTCTCAAAGTTATCTACCACTACATTAATTGGCTCTTCTACAGTGTGAGTCTTAATGTAGACACGCTAGGCTCTACAAGTGGTGGAGTATCCTCAGAACATGGCATCATCGCTCTTTCCATCGAACTTGCCTAGATATTCTCTATCCCAAAAAATATAGCAAGTGTTGCCAAATACTTTAAAGTATTTCATAGTTGGCCTTTTACCACTCCATAGTTCATAGGTTGTTTTAGAGGTACCCGGTTTAATACAGACACAATTAGAGACATAGCATGCTATGCTAATTGCCTCAGCTCAAAACCTCTTGGCTATGTTCTTGTTAGTGAGCATTAACATAGCCATGTTAAGAAGATTTTTATTCTTCCTTTCAGCCATTATTTTGTTGGGGAGTTTTAGGGCTTGAAAATTTATGTTTTACTCATAATTCTTCACACCAATTTGAGAATTTATGATTCTCAAATTATTTTTCACAGTCGCTTCGAATTCACTTGATGGTTAGATCCCTTCAAGTTGAATCATTTTACAAATGTTCAAGAATTTGTTGAAAGTCTCGGATTTCTCTCTTAGAAATGCTACCTATGTGTATCTAGAGAAATCATCAACCACCACCATGAAATATTTCTTCCCTCCTAGATTGCCCATTCTAGTTGGACCACCCAAGTCCATATGAAGAAGTTCTAGGGATCTAGTAGTCCCTATTGTTGTACTTTTCTTATGAGAGACTATAGTTTCTTTTCACATTTGATAATCTTTGCACATTGGGTTGTCAACCTTACTTAGCTTGGGAAGGTGCTTGACTATCCATTTCTTGCTAAGTCTTGTAAGATCCCTAAAGTTGAGGTGTCCTAATTTTTTATGCCAAAGATTGGTCTCATTTTTTTGGGTCATAAGACAAGTTCCCCCTTGTTGATAATGGGGTTCAATGACATAACAATTGTCACTTGTCCTTACTCCTTAGGGTAGGATGTTGTATTCCTTGTAATCCTTGATCACACATCCATCTTCACTGAATTGAACTTTATAGCCTTTATCACATATTTGGCTAATGTTTATCAAGTTGTGCTTAAGGCCTTGCACTAAAAGGGTCTCGATGAGTTGTGAAATGCCAAAGGCTGCTATTATTCCTACACCAAGAATCTTGGTGATGTTCCCATCCCCAAATGTGATATATCAACCTTGAGCATCCTCAAGTTAGGTGAACAACTCTTTCACTGGACATGTGTTTTGAACACCCGCCATCAAGATACCATCTTGATGAGCTTTCGGCTCTTAGTGCAGTGTGAATAACTAAACACTCCAGGTCATCATTTCTTACCCATACTTTCTTGACCTTAGAAGGTTTAGAGATTTACCTTTTAACACTTTGTTGTTGGGCTAAGTCCTTTTTTTAAGGTTTCTATTTTTAACTTTTTGAAAATAGTTTCTTTTATTAACATTTCTCCCACTTTGCATCATCCTGGATTGCATTCTTTGAGATTTTATGTCATTTGCACTCTTTCTACAATCCACCTTTATGTGCCCTTCTAAGCCACAATAGTAGCAATAGAACATAGGCTTTCTAGGTGCATGGGATAATATTATCTTCATTCTAAGTTGTTCATCATAGAAGGGTTGTTGTGTTCTTCTAGGTTTCCTATATTGACTAGGTTGTGCATTAGTTTTCCTATAAGTGGAGACATTCCCTTGGAATCCTCTAGAAATAGAAGCCTTGTTTGCTTAAAATTTGTTCTATGCTTCTTTGGCATAAGAATAAAGTTTGCTCATCCCTTGAGCTCCTTTAGAGAAAAATGCTTGGTTAGATTGAGGTCTATTTCCAACCACTTGTGCATAGGATCTTGATTGGGGTTGCATGGATCTCTCCCAATTTCTACCTTGACTCATAGGTGTTTTACCATTGAATGAGGTAGATATTTTCTTCTTAACCTTGTTTAACCCTTTGATAAGGTCTTTATGACTCTACCTTTTCCTTTCCCTTCTTGGAAGGTTGTGGATGTGGTTGAGTAGATCTTTTAACTTTGAAAAAACCATTCTTGGGTGCTAATAGACATACCACTATCTTTTCTAGTCATCTAGGAATTTTTTTTGCTAGAACCTTACTAGAGATGTTAAGCCCTATGTGAGTAACTTGGGCTCTGATACCAATTGAAATTACTCTAAAGTTATCCTAGTGGGGGGGATAAATAGGATATATAATTTTAATTTACCCCATTTTCAATTTTGTTTTGTGATTGATTTTAATATTTTTAACTTGTCAAAACAGAATCCCAACCTTGGATCTTCTTATCGAGCATGGCATGGTGACGCCAAATAGATGTGTCATGTGTGGTTCAGCGGTGAAATTAGTGTGCCACCTTCTTATTCATTGCAAAGTTGCTTCCTTCCTCTGGCATGCTATGTACAATTGATTTGGCATAACATGGGATTTCCCCCTTTCGGTGGAAGATGTCTGTAGCCCCTGGGACTGCAGGGTTACATTGAGCCGCAATGGGAAGATTGTGTGGCAAGGATTTCCCCTTGCTATTTGTTGGAGCTGATTGCTGGAGTGGAGCAAGAGGATCTTTGAGGACATCAGCCTGGATCTTTTAATGGAGTCAAAGTTTCAGGATTGGATGTTTAATTGGGATTCCTTCGTCTTTTGTTTGTGTAAGGGATTTTAGTTTCGGGGATGAGGCTGCCTATGGGTACATCTTGTGCTTGTGGCTTGCCTTTCTCTTCAATATAGTTCCTTATAAAAAAAGATGAAAGTGGAAGAAGAATATGATTATATATATACGTACTTGGGAAATCTCTTGGGTATACCGTATGGAGAGAGGATTGTGTCCACTCCCCTTAAAAACGTTAACCTCCGCTTTGTATCAGGGGGTGGATACATCAGCGCTGAAAAGTGAATTACACTTTTTTGGGGGGCGCATATCACTTTTCGACACTGATGTGTCTGCCCCCTGATGTGAACCAGAGGTTAGCGTTTGTAAAGGGGAGCTGACACAATCCTCTTTGACCATATGGTAACAAGTATACCTCAGAAGGACAATAAATGTCAGAAATACATATATATA